>JAQFYB010001097.1:0-37090 GCA_034694085.1 Pogonognathellus longicornis
ATAGTAAGATTCACCTATTTTTTGCCTAGGTGGATTTGCCTATTTCGTAGCAATATGGTACGCAAGATCTGGAGCTGACAACACTTAGGTATCTAGTATTTAAAATTGTGTTTCTCACCAAGTACCTAAGTAAAACTTTTAAAGAAAAATTGCAATAATTATATTGTTTGCACCATAATTAATACTAAGTATAAAAATTAAATAGTATACTTTTTCACGTTTTGTACAATATTTATGTAGTGTTTAGTGCATTAAATCGATCTAATACAGTTAAATTGAACTTCATACCAATCCCTAATTAATGAGATGGGTGACTCATGGATCTATGCATTTTGTTTAACAAAATTAATAATGCATATGATATTTCATAAAGACTTGCGTTCAACACTTACTTTAATTTAGCAGTACCAAGGGTTGTTTTAGATGAAAGTAGATTTGGTAATATTATTATTATGTTAGTTTGATTCTTATTCTGCGAATCAAATATTTCGTACTGTGTATCTAAATAAGTGTGTCTGTGTGTATTGAAGCCATTATCAACGTCAATATTTTCAACAATTCTCAAGGTACATAGAAAATGCTGTAATTTTAGACACTAAGTGAAACTCTCCTGTTAAAATAACAATCCTATTTCCTGAACCATTAATCACATATGCATCTTCCCCTTTATTAACAATTAAGTATTCAACTATGTGTTAAATACTTTAAAGTAAGATGTTTAAATAAATATTTATTACTAAGTCAAAAGCAAGAATGTCACAATGAATTATCAGAATATACACATTACAATGAAACTATAGTAGAAGAAGTTGTAAAAATTGGGAAATGTTTGTAAGAAATATTTACAATGTAATAACCTCCTACTAGGAGGAACATCAATTGTTTTAGCGTAGCCTGCAATCTTTAACGGCAGTGTAATTGGCACATTAGAGGAATTTTGAACGAGTACAAATACATATCTATAAAACTTAATAAAAAGTTTAGGCAAATCTTGTAAAATAGTTGTGTAATTAGAGACAGATTGCTTTATACAGCTTTTGTGCATTTACTTACTATTACATGAAGACAACATAAAATACTTCACAGAATAAAAGATATAATATTAGTATAATTATTATTACCTTCTACCAAATAATTTTTCATTCCAATTCGTCTAAAACTGTGAATACGGTGTAGTATGAAACAAATTACAATATATTTATCTAAAACCCATACTACCCTGTTTATCCAAATGTTCATGAAAATATGTTGAGTTGATTTACTACTGCAAAAAAATTGATGCTAGATGCTTGAATGACTATGTTTATATGGTTTAGTAGAACACAGGTGAGACCATTATGTAACGTAGCACCATACATCACAAAAACGTCAATTCAATCAAAAATGCAGTCAATTATAATTCCTACGTGTAGGAGGAAAAGTGGGCAGGCAGGGTTAGCTGGCTAATATTACGTTACGTTACAAGCAGCACTACTAGGTACTGCAACAAGCAAAAAGCGTCTCATCGTTTCATCCCTTCCATACTCCAACTCATCTCTCTTCACTTTTACTCTAGCCATAGCCAAAATATTAGAGCACTTTTAAAGTAGAGGAGTGTGTGTAGTAGACCTTTAGCGGTGGAGATCCCGTATGGTTTTTGGTAGAGTGCATACGCGAACAATCGACAACGAGGAGAGTGTATTGCATTGCTTGGCTTGACTCTTCTGCCGCAGTCTCCGATTCCCACTTGAGCTGCTCCAGCTAAAGTCTCAGTCTTCCTCGTGGCTTTGCCCTGACAGCATCATCCGCATCCTCAGATCACTGTCACAAAAAAGCAAACAGACACATACATTACTCATCTAATACAACAGTGCAGCATACCTGTGCTGTATTCTACTCCACAGTACCAAGCTATCTATACACAAACAAATTTTTATAATTAAATCAACTAACCCGAATTAAACTGAAAATTAATATTTCAGCGAATTAATTTGAATTCATCTCTTCCACAAAATTAATTACCTATACACAATACATACATGATTGGTTCGAGCAATTCGTCAATAATATTAAAGCAAGAGAAAATTTAAGAAATCTTACATAAAAATTAATTGTGCAGGATTTTGAACAATTGGCTGCTGGAGAGAAAGGCTTAAGTGAAAAGCTAATTACATATATACACAATATTTGTTCGTGAAATTGTGAATTGAACAATATATACATCAAGTTCAATTTAATTTGATCCGAGTTTTTCTTGACTTTGACTTTGACACAACATACAACATAGAAACTGATCAACTGAATATAGTCTCTTGCATTGTCTATTTTGACTGTGAGTCAAGAGTTTTTTTGTTAATTTAAGGATTTCTTATAGTGAAACTCGTTTCTGGAAGTTTAATTCAATTGGGATAAAGTTACTTTTGTGCATGTGCGTTCAGATTCAAGGTGGGCAATGCTGCATTTACTGTTACAGCACAATAGTAATACTATTTGCACTATTTGCACTATACTATACTGAGAGAAAACAAATGTTTTCTTTGATTCAATCGAAACCAATTTAATTTCCACTTGAGACTCGTCGAACAGCGTCGTCACACAATGCCACTCACCGACCAATAACCTTTCTTTGCAATCAGTTCAGTTAACTCACAGCGACAATTCTGGAGAAAAGCATACTCTTAGTCTTACTACTAGTAGTACTACACTCCCACAATCTCAACAACGGCAGTATGTATTTGTTTTCACTTATTTCGCTTGTCGCACTCGTAACTATATAGTCAACCCGATGAAAGAGTTACAATAGTTGAGGCTTTCTTCGTCTTCCAATTCTACTCATCCCATGTTCCTCTAGAACTGATTCCAGGCAGTCTGACTACTATTATACGTTCAACTGCATTGTAAGATACACTTTAACAAAAATCTAAAGTTACTACTACTACAACAAACAACATTCAACTTGAAGTGTTGACAAACATTTCCTCACTTGTAAACTTTCGGCTTCTTCCTTCTATATCCATCACTTTATTACTTCCGGGACAAATTCGCCAACCAATCAATTCCAATCAGCAGAAAACTAAACAATTTAAATTACTAACTAACTCGTGCTTTACAAATTACTACTGAGATTTTATTTATAAAGTTTCCGAGCTTTAGGTATACTACACAGAATCGCCTAATTAGCAGGATTTCCTTAAGACTTGATTTGCTAAAAGGTACCTACAGCCTACAACGGAATCTAATTGCCTGGTGATTCGAAATATTTGATTTCATGCGGAAGAAAGTGACTATATTAATCTCTGTATGTTGACACACACTTTAAATAAACACAAAATATAAACAAAGTGAGAAAAATAAGCACAATTATTAGTGTCTGAATACAATCCTTAATTTACACAGCTATTTAAAAGCAGCACATGAGGTTTACAAAGAACAATCTAATGAGTTTGGTTGAAAGACAAATATATTTAATCTTGTAAAATAATTGTGTATTATGTTGAAACGAGTCAGCTTGTCTAATAAAGGCTTTCTCTGACACTTTTCCTTGTAAAAGGCAGAGTCTATTTACATACTCGGAACAGAAACAATAAAAACTGTCTTTGTTCATTAATCAACTATACAAAACACTATACTTTACAGTATTTATCATTTATTAGCGTGTAATTTCATTACAAGTTACATATGTGCACACATATCCCCTTACAATTACCCGTTTGTATCTGCAATATGCAAATGCAGTGTAAAATGGAATGAACACCGCTATAAATTGTACTGTGAGTGAATTATTCTCGAATATATAAAGCAAAGAAAATCTGAGAATATTGGATTGCTGAGAATTGGATTGGATTTGATAGCTGTGTGTGTTGTGCAGTCATAAAAGATTGAACAATCATTCGTGTACACAAATGTATAGTGAATGATGAGTGATTTTAATTAAATTTCGTCGGCACGTGTTCATTTGTCGGGTGGAAGACTCTCAGAAAAGCAAAAAGGTATGTTTTCTATAATATTTGTATCCATCCTTTCCTTTCATTCCTCCAAGACCCATACTACATACAACTTTAACACATACACATACAGGGAGATAATTCTTCGTCGTGTGTTGTGTAGTATAAAGCCAAAGCCAAATGGCTACGTATAACAAAATAAACTCAACACTGAATTACTAATACTTTATCTATACATACTTAGTTATATTTATACCATCTAGTATACCATGACATATAATTTCATCCGAATTCTTGCTCGTGTGTGCACCCCACGTAGTAAAGTATTTTACTACTTGATACTTGATGCTTCTTTGCTATTACAACACAAACTTTGGCTTTTACGTTTACCCTTCATCCTTCCTCCTCATCCTTTTACATAATGCTACAAAACCTTAACACTGCGTTAGTTGTAGCATTCACTACACAATTTCATATTACCCTTCCTTCCTACACTATTATCCAACTCTACCTTCTACTAATACTAATGTACGATCAAGCATGTACATGTAAATGGGAACTGACGATTCTATTACGAACAACTATTTTGTCTAAACGTGTAGTTAGGTTGGGGTGGAGCACACACAAGGAGAAACTATGAGCTCCCATCGCATCCCATCTCATCTCACAGTCACAGTTACTATCTCTTCCAACAAACTAAACGAAAGTGTAAAAAAACCCACACTTTGTTATTGGACTACGGGGTATCATATTTATTTGCATACTGTGTGTGTGTAAACACTCACTTATGTTATATACAAACCCTTTCCCTTGTTTTCCTAGTGTACAAAATTATATTATGCAAGAAACAGACCTCTCTAGGTAGATGTGTTTGTTTTTCTAGAACTTTACTACATTATGTACCTAGGATTGTATGTCTATGTAAATATATATAGCAAATAGTATTACATAATAATATTTGTCTATCTGACACTTATAAACACATAATATGGCAGGACACATTTATAATGTTTAATGTGTGTAGAGTGTAGAGTAATATTACTAAGTAAGTATGTGAAAATACATGCTATAGAGCTACTGGTGCATGATACAAAATACAAACACACTTACACACACGCGGACACGAGTGAAGTACAAATAAGTGGTTTGTGCTGGAGATTGCATTGAATCCATTCAGTTGGAAAGGAATCTACATAATATACCCAAATTATTGAAGATATATCTACAATGCAGAGCAGAGTGAAAATACGTATGAACAGTTTGTGCACTGTTGGTGGTTTATGGATACAGTCGGATGCTATCATTTATGATAATGATATCCGCCAAAGGCCCATGCTTGCTTACTTTTATTAAACGCATGAATTATTATTAGCTACTACATTCAATTTCAAAATTGAAATGAATACAACACACTCCATACAACCTGATTTTGGGACTCGTAGCAACAGCCAACTTCTACTGTGCAATGCACGTACTTAGAGCTATGTGTATTCGCATAATTTACGATTAAAAAGGTTGCATTATTATTCCTTTCTTATTACTATTACATAATGTTGCTTTAACAAGGTGGAATATCTATCCAACTTTATTTCTTGGTCAGAGTCAAGGTACTTTATAATGTTTAGGGTCTTCCTAATTCACTTTAAATTTAAAATATTTGTACTCTATATCAGTGATTTTGTCCAATTTGTTGTTTACAAAGAATTAATTATTGCTATTAAAATGAATAGTCAAAGGCAAATGTCTTGGTATGAATTTTAATTTAGTAAAATTATTACATTAACATTACAGATTACATTAACATTACAGATAGGTATAATTATTTTTATTGAAAAATTTGTTGACCACAGATCTGTATTTCTAGAATACGTTAATATTTTCAATGCCAATTTTTGTTTGTAGTTGTCGCTTTTCCCCATTATAAATCAATAAATCTATTACCATAAAATTATTATTGATAGTATGTATGCTAATAGAATATTATGATCACATTTTTACATTAGGTATTGTATATTATTCCTCTACTTATTCCCATAATATTTCTTGTAGTATTATTTGTGTTTGGAGAAAGTGAAAGTCTTCTAAATCTCGACTCATACCGAATATTGCATGAAGTTGGAAGAAAAAGATATCTGTTAACAGCAGGAGATCAAATTTAATGAAAAACACAAAACCATAAATACATGTTATGTATGTATGACCATATATCAATTCAATTTACAATTCAAGTTCACCTTTTTGACTGGGAGAAAAGAAACCTCTTTTAGCAAAACAAAAGATATGCGTTCCCTTGTGTAACAGACCATAAGACCTAAACAATGTAAAACTAAAAGAAAACGAATAGATAATCTTGACTTTGAAATTTCCTTACACATGCACACACCATACACATAATACAACGTGTAGAAGTAAATGCAAAACGAGAGTGAGAGAGCATTTACTAGCATATAAATTGAATGTCTAAATAATGGTCTCACACAGCTTCTTTTGCTTGCACACACTTTCAATATATAAAAATGAATACACTTACTACCACTCTTCTCTAGTATGACGATAATAATATTATCTTCCTTTAACTTGACACTCGTAAAATCCATAGACGAAGGGAACTGTGTAAAAATGAGATGATAAAAACATAAGAATGAAAGACTCAACTCTACGAACGATAGCCATACCAGTAACACTCTTAGATTCTATACAAAAATATACTTATCCACACATACTACACACACATGAAGTGTAATATGTATATATACCTCTAGAATCCATGGCGAGACTACAATTCTTTTCATCCTGACAATTCCAATCAAAATTCTATGTGCAATGCATCCAGCGAATCCAGCCAGCTCTGAAGTCGTGGCAACTCTACTCCTCCTAAGTCCTTTTGCGTTTCAAAATGCAAACCAGATGAGACTAGCATGCAGGACTATACACACACATACTTATACACGTAACATACATTGCTACACTTCCAACCTAAAAGATCGCAAAGAGAAACGAGAATATTTCATATATAATACTACTGTATTACACACTTCTGCATTATATCTAGCTAGTACCTACTAGCTTTAAAGTTACTCGCATTTCCACAGCTACTTGTACACTCCGTAACTTTGAAATTTCTTTATCTACACGGAAATACCTCTATGTATAGTTTGCATAACTGTAGCAGTAAGTACTTACTCCACGTTCTAGTGAGTATAACAGTAATGTGTGCAAGAAAAGAGGAAGAATAAGAGTAAAGAGAAGATCTATGGAAAATCCAATCCAACGAGATCATGAGGAAAAGAATTTTTGTATACATATATCTAGATAGAGATAGACTGAGAGAGTACAGTAGGCCAAACAGATTCTAACTACTACTTCTTCTAGTAGGTACTACTAAATATATAGAGTCAAGAGAAAGTACCATACCACACACACAAGTACAAAGGAGGTATCCTTGTACTAGTAGTATCCTCGCACTCTTTTTTGCTTTACAAAACTATTGTATGTGGTATACCTACATAGTGGGAGTCTGCAATGGTAAAGCCAAGTTAGTTGTATGTGTAGGTATACTGTAACTAGTGTATCTACTAGCGTAGTGTGTTGGTGTGTGTGTACGAGTTTCTCTTATGCTCCATCCATGCCGCATTCAATTCTATTTAAACTTCTCTGCATGTTTCCCTTGCCATGGCCATGGTTTGTTGGGAGAGGTACTATACACACTTACACTTTTACTAGTAAGTTTTCGACTGCTAGTACAAATAGCATATAGGTACTAGTCGTAGTGCTACTACGATGTATTATTACTATGGCTTTTTGTATAGGCTGATATTTTATATGCCACAGTTTTGGCTTGGTTTGGCTTGACTGTGATCAAATCAACGGAGATTCAATAAGATCAAATGTGAGTGAGTGAAGTGATCGATTTAAAACGTGAATGCCCGGCTCAGGTTTCCCATTTGTTCCCTAGTCGGGATTTGCATGGTTCCTCCATGTGTGCATGTACTTTAGTTACTACTAGTATGTGCACTGCTGCATACGTCCACATATAGGTATATGATAAGTATTATGTTTTCGGAGTTTATAGTTTGTGTGTAGTATAATAGCTGCGGAAGATTTCAGATTCTTTAACAATCTAATGTGACGTGGCTTTTGGCTCTATGCTCTATAACTCTTTAATATACTAAATAAACTGTGTCCATGCACAATCCACATTCTATTTGTTTCACATTGAGTTTGACATACAGTTTGGTGCCCACTTAGAATACAACACTTATGAATATCTAATGAAATACTACAAGAATAATAAATATGGCTACTACCTTACAATATGTTCGTTAAAATATTTAAATTTGTAACCTTGTAATTGTGTTTAGTTAATTGGATTTCTATACCGCATCAATACGTTATGTTCATGCTTGCTAAAAAAATTAAACTTTTAGTGCCGAATTGAATAGGTACCGTAATTTATTTAATTAGGTATGTTATTTTTTAATATAGTGTATAATAATTATTCAAATATCACTAACTCTTTCAAAGGTCTCTGTTACGATTTGAGAAGGATTTGACTGATTTGCTGATAAAAAATAAAATACAATAAAATGTTATATAATACATCTTACTTAAAAAGTTTACCAAACTTTGGTCCATACTACTAGTGTGAAGTTGGGAGAAGCATGATTTACTTCTCACAAATAATTGATTTATTATATGATTCTATGTGTGAGAAAGTGCATCAGTATGTATGTGAGAGGCAATTGGATTTACTTTTATTAGAGTGTAGTGTAATTGGGTGCAAATTTTCTTAGTACCCGCAGTGTACTGTAGTGTAGTTGGATGTTCACTGCCTATGCTTAGCAATGCTTCAAATCATCTAATGAAGTTGGATGCATTAAGTTTATATTTCTAGACCTGACAAAATCCATGGTCGTGGAATTGAATATTAATAACTTACTAGTATTTTATTCATTAATTCAATACGATATGAAATGTATAAGTAAATCAAGAACTAAAACTCACAGGGCGATTTTTTCATTACTAATAATATCTATGTAGGTATATCAACTTTTACCCTTCCTACTATAGCGTAGGGGTTTTATTGTATGCCAACTGCAGTATTTCTGCAGTTGGCTGTGAGTGAGTATATGAAGAAATCAAGATTTACGTTAGCTTCTGTTAATATTGGGTGAAAGCTTGTCACTTTCGTTCCCATATGCAAGAATTCAATTTTTTACTGATCGCGAGTCTAAGTGAGGACGACAGGTTGTCGTCGAACACTCCAAAATTCTCACAGATAGAAATATTAACTTCTTTCACATACTACACATGTAAAAGTATTCTGTGTGTGCATATGCTGGCAGGGAGTCTTTCTCTGATGTACATTCAACTCTTATGCAGCTATGTAGTACCTACACAGAAAGTTACTAGCTTTATGACAGAATAAAAGCAAGTTGCTGCATATCTGTTGAAATTATTGTACTTTGTATAGCACTTACATTATAGTGCATAGAAATTTACTTTGTGCAACAGCATGTATATTATATAAGTAGACGATTACAATGAAACGTAATATTTCTATGCAATCAGGCAAAAGTGTGAAAAGTTAAAGTGACAAGTGAAACAGTGAAAGTGATAGTCTCACGCTGAGCAGCAAATGAGTCTTTATTTCTTAGCACACTGGAAACACACACAGAGAGAAAGAGAAAAGCAGTGCTGATACGATTTTAGCATAGTGAAATACAAAAAGGTATACGTAATACGTGTATAGTCAAAGTGTCTCATTATTATTACTTTCCCTTTCTCTCTTTGTCTATCTTTCTGTCTTTATAGAGCCGAGAGATACCTACAACTCACTCAGCACTTAACATCTGCTATTTTTCATTAGGACAGCATCAACTTATGACTTAAAATGAGTTGACAGTCTAGTAACAAAAATTGACAGGGGAAAGACATTTCATACTAAACTCCTGTATCTCCCCCTGTATAGAAATAGTATTAATACAAATACAAGGACTATGATATAAACGTTACTATGTGTATGTATTACTGTAGGCTCATAGTATACGCAAAAATGTGCAATTAGTTAAAAGTTTAACATTACTATACTTTTGCATGGAAAGTTTGCATATTGCTATTAATAATGTACAATATATACCCAGGTTTTTATAGTTCTACAAATATAGTGAAGCATTATATTTTTAATTTTGCAAAGAAAAAAGTGTCAGACAAAGAGAAATATGTTTAAATTTCATGGACTGTGTGTTTAAAACACTGTTATAAGTATAGGTGTAGTCTTTCTTTGTGATTTCTATTATTTGTACACATGTGTATGGCGTATGGTATAGTGTTATATTGCAGTGCTAAAAGTACCTAAGTATGTGCACGTACAAGAAATTGAAATATATTAGTATGACTGACTGACTGAAGTGAAGCTGAAATGAAATTCTGGGAAAATGCCTATCTGCAGATTAGAGTCAATGAAAAACTACATGAGACATATAGAAAGGATTTGTCCTTGTCTTGAAAAAGAAAGTGCATATAATACTAAAGCTCTCTCTCTCTCTCACAGTCTCACACAAGAAGGAAAGAGAGAAAAAATTCCGACAGTCTCTTACATGCTGTTACAAACTCAGCCAAAGAGAAAGAGAGAGCTAGTCACTCGGATCTTAAATTTTCATGAATAATATACCTCAGTCGTTAGAATATTTCACAATTTTCTCCTGTCTACGTTTACACGTGTGGAGAAAGACGACATGGACGTCGTCTTCTTCCACAGAGAACTGTGTTGAATGAACCAATGTTGCACTACTCTGTATATACATAGGTGTTGGTTGACTTGTCGGCGAGACGTGTCCTTTAGTTGAGTAGCTACAATATTACTACTAATGCTATACTATACTCCTACTACATAAGTTTAATACTATCTTAGAGTCTAGATACAGTCTCTAGTTTGTTTAACCAGAAATTCTTTCCGTCCGTTTTAGCTTTTGCTTAAGGGAAACTCATAGCGCGCTATTTTTATTCAGGCATTTCATCCGTCTGCTACGCTATAAAGAGACAAGGACATAGAATAAATAGTATGCGTACACACTTTGATGCAAAGTCATACATAGTATAGATAAAAATGTATACAGTTTGCACGAGAGTCAAGTAAGTGTGTAAAGACAGTCTATGTAGATAAATGCATTGTAGGTTTCAAAAGTCTCAACAATACACAAAGAAAGTGCACATGAGCTTTTTTAAACTAAGGTGAACTGACTTGGTGGACTTGACACTTTTTTTAGCTTGGATGAGTTTTTGTGTAAATGACATTTTTCTCAAGTCTGTGTGAGAATGCTGTGTGTGTAGTTATGGTGCAGTGTAGCCTAAACTCCCACTTTACCAAATGACATGACAGACAACCACTGAAGCTAAAAGAATACCCACACCACTACTACCCAGACATTTCCGACTCATGTTTATATTTGAGTGGAGATATTACATACAATGTGCTATATTGTATTACTTTGCATACAATTTTAGCTCTCATTCATTTGACAATGAGTCGTGTGACGTAAGTAATACTTACATGTAACACATGCCTCTGTCTCTTAAACCTCTTTAAGCTCTTTTACCAACTTTTGCAGTATATGGGTACTTGCATGTAAGAAATATGATTTATCAATGAAGGGAAGCTGGCTAAATACCCTTTAGGTACATAAATAGGTAGTGTAAGGCAAAGGTGTTGTGTTTAAATCCTTCTTCAACTCATTTGACACTGTTTTACTGCGTTTTGGAGCACCTATACAGTTAAATAAATAAAAGGGGTGCAATTACAAACACAATTGGTAGGTACTTTAGCTATAACTAGTTTTATGTAATTTAAGTAGTGCATATACAGATAGGTAGGTATCTTTGCTTACAAAATTTTATTAAGGGTATGTGTAGGAAATATTATTATCTATTTAAAGAGTCCGGGTTGAAGTTGTTGGCGTAAAAAGAATATTACTGCACGCACTTAATAAGTAAACACTCCACTCCTTCATCTTTGTCGTAAAAAGACAATTTTATTACTATTTACGAATTAAAGGGGGAAATCCTTAAATTTTCTATCTCATTTGTTTTTGCTGCAGTTACTTTATGCGTGTGCGTTGCGTATGTGTTGAGACTACACAACTTTATGTTTATTTCTAAGACAAGGTAAGTCGTAGTATACTCTAGAAGTAGAAATAGCGCTATGTGTTTTGAGTTGTGGGACAGAAATATTATTATATGTATATAGTTATACATACATAGGTACGTGAGAGAGAAAAAGTGTAATATTCTTTACTTTAGTTTAAGTTTACAAATAGAGAGCCTGAGCACGTCGGCGTTTATTGCTCCAGGAGTGAATTTCCTCGAGCCTTAACTTTATGATTCACCTGAGGATCTTCAAGTTGAATTGAGACACTCACTCACATCAGTTTAGTACCTTCAACAAAAATACTGAAAAAGATGCCCACTACATACAGTATGTCATATGCAGACCATTCCATTCCATACTCTTTGTTAGTTTTTTCACTACAGGATAGTAATACACATAATTTTACACCATTTCTTCTTAGTGTCTCATGGCTCAACACATTCAATGTATGCAAATTTTATTTGGAACTTAACAAATCTTTACAAAAATGTCAAATTAACAAAATTAACAAACGTAGACCTAACCTACGTTGTGTTATTAATATTTGTGTAAAATTATAAAATTAAAACCGTGCAATGTACAGATATATGATATTGTATGTAAACAATTATTCTGCCCGATAAGTGAATTTATGACCTGTATAATAAATATAGTAACATATTTTTATCCAACTCATAATTTTCATTATTGGTTTCATTATCCCTAATCCTGATAGCATATTATAATTTTTCGTTAGTTTCATGTAGTAAATATTTCAGTACGTTGTATTGTTCCTTTACTTGGCAGTTAGTTGTTTTTACTACTTACTTTTATTTTTTACGATTGAAACATAAAAATTGAACTCAGGAACTGGTCAGTTAGAAAATACTATTTATTCAGTAGATTAGATACCTATACTACCGATACACATAGTTCCATTGTCCATATTTTCTATACTGAATGTCTCATTTCCTTTGTTTTAGTCATCCCATTTAAATTGTTTTACATGATCACTTGATTTCAACTCTCAACTTACTTACATTGAATATACCTACTTAATGATGTTGACAAAATCCTTTGCTTAGTTCCCTACATTATTATAAATATTTATTTGACATTGCTACTTTCAGCCTATATAGTTTGATCTAGATAGGTGGATGTAATTGCGCAATCGAAAATAATGTAGTTATACGTAAAATTTACGTACATTTGCTTGTGATGTTGTAAGTTGTAATGTCATATTATTAGTTGAGAACAAATTCAGAGAGAGTGGTAGCTGTTTCAGTTTACGTTACTAAACGAAAAAAGGGGAGGAAAAATTCTGAGAACGAAGGGAATTTCATCTCGAGTTACATAGAAAAACATTACAAGTTGCAACACAACACCCAAAAGCAACTTAGTTGGCTAAAGTGAATGATATTGAAAAAGAAAGCCGTGTGTCGTAGGCAAAACATTGCTAGATATACAAAACATTGTATAAGAGTAAACAACAGGGCAGGGTAGGGCACTCCGGATACATACAACATACTAAATACATAGATACAAGACTCAACGAATTTCTCAGTTTTACTCAGAGAGTGGAAAAACATTCCAGCATTCAAAATATACATGTACATACATACATACGCAATGTAATGTAAAGCAATGCTCTTTTTGGAAAGATACCACACTTCTATGTACACACTTCTAGTTCTAAGTTTTAGGAAAGAAGATGAGAACTTTGTACACAATAATATATTATCCACCTTGCTTGCTAGTACTTGCTGCTGAACTTTGAAAAGCTCACAGAACGCGAATTCAATTCAAAGATGTAGATGTTCTCTTGTGTTTCTATGCAATGTTGTGTTATTTTATTCTCAAAGTGCCCACTCAACTCCACTTACTCAGCTATTCATTCATTCATACATATACATATACACAACACGCACACACAACCTCACGTAGGTATATAATGTACGCATTTCTCTCTACACCAAATTTCTCTTCTCGGAACACATTTCAGTAGCTGTGGAGAAAAAGAGAGAGAGAAACAGAAAGAGTGTTTCGCAAGAGCCAGAGCGAAAACAAGTGAAGCACCATGTTTAAACATAATATAAGAAAATAGCCTCCAGCTACTTACACAGCTACGTTTTACATCCCATAGTATAGAATGAGCAAATAAGCTTGTGACGACAACCTGGATATACATACAACATACACATACAACCAACAAAAACCCAAATGCAAAGGTAACGAAAAAATAAGCGACAGGGAAAAGGAAAGCTGCTTTTCATCCTCGAGGAAATGAGAAACTCACTCTCTCTATCTCTCTCAGACTAAAATTATATTTGCGAAAAAGCAAAGAATGTTAAAAGCCAAATTATTACAGTTTAAAGTGCTTTTCCAAAAAAATATGCTGTTTCTCAAGCTCCATATAAATCCTATACCAAACTCCCACACAAACAACCATCTTTTTTACAAACGCATATTATGTAAACTTAAACTTTATTAGTGTTCCATACACTGTAATATTGTAAATTACATTTTTACTAAACTGTAACTTTTCTCCGTTGAAAAATATTCTGTTAGGTAATATTAGGTATGTACAAATAATTAATTTCTAAATCATTCCTTGATCTGTCAACTTAGCCAAATGGATATAAATCAGGTAAGAAAATGGTAAAGTAAAAATTATAAAGATTAATTGCAAAATGTGAATTTGAATATCTGAACTGGAAATAATTTTACGAAATTGTCATTTTAAGCTATATTCGGTTGAATGACTTTCTCGGGAAAAGTTTTTCTAGTGTTTAAAAGGCTTAGTAGTTGAAAGTGGTAGTAGTGTAGTGTGTCATGTCATTGAGCTCAAAGTTGTCACGCCCCCTTTTTCTTTTGGCTTGACTTGACATTCCTCTTATGCTACAGAACTATTAAAGACGCTATTTATACCCAAGTTGGAAAACTCCTTTATGTATTTATCTTTGTGTCGTACGCTGGTCTTTTTCTGCACCTAACGCTACATTACTACTACTTCGTGCCACTACCAACAAACCATTCATAACGTACTGCAAATCTTGATGCTCTCTAAGTCTAAGAGAAAGCATCAAGGAAATTGTACAAGCATTTTTACAAATTGCAATGATGATGTTTATATTATAAGTGCATCTACCACTCACATTATACACAGTACAGTACCTACCTCTATACACACGTACACAGATAAACTTAACATTCTAAAAAGTAGGTAGCTATGTATACTATTACACTGTACTATATTTATTTAGGTTCATAGAGAACATACTGTAGATACATTCTACGGGTACTACAAATACTACTGTTAGTATATATGCGATAATAATACGTACTTACGCCTCTCTTTGCCTTTTCTGTGTGTATTTTCCACTCAAATACGTTAATAATGTGCCATAGCACACACATAACAGAACGCGACTTGGATTTCCTTACTGCGTATACGAATTACATACGAAATCCGATCTTGTAAGCAAAAATATGTCTGTGTATAAACATTCGCATTACAATCTTAAGTACGTATACGATAATCTCACATATAGACGGCATATATCACTAGATATAAACGAAAGTAACACAACAAATACAAGGAGAGATTGCCATTACGTTAGTATTTTACATTACTCCAACAACACTAGCCTCCTATTGCTCTGTCCTATAATACATAACATTGAAAGCTTTGCATTACTTTAACTGAGTTTGTGATTCTGTCACTACCACCAGTTCTCGTATTGTTGTGTATTCCGTATCTAGCAACATTTTGCTTTCTTGCCATTTCTTTGGCACACTCCGTGTTGGAACACAGCAACACTTTCCATGTATATACCTACAGTATTATATTCTAACTACATTATACACTGTACTACTAATGTTATACATGTATGTATGTACAAGTGTATCTTATTATCATTGTGAGTATATACAGGAAAATATTTTATACACTGACATACTACAAACATCATATTGCATTTTACCATCACGTTCGTGTATTTTCGGTATACTTGTGTGTGTTATAAAATATAAAGTCAAGTTGAGATATACAAGGAGTACTTGACTTGACTCATCGTCTCATCTTCTGACGTTCATCTGTAAGTAGGAAGACAGGCGTATGTATTACAGTTCTGTACAGCATTTCTCCTCTTTTCTATACGTATATGTACTTAGGGATTCCATGTGCTACTTTAAGGGGCATTGTGTGTAAAATATATAAGGAAAAGCAATGTGCATACTCTTGTGTGTAAGCATTAAGAAGTAGAGGAAGACTTGTGTATAAGTATTATTAGTGTTCTTATTCTTGGATTTTACATTTACTTTTGTTAGTGGAAGTAGGACTAGGACTAGTAGTAGTAGACATTACATTACTGGCACAGAGTGTAGAGTGAGCTAGAGAGTTGGTACATATGTCCTACATCTAAGAAGGTGCTCTGTCTTGTCTTGTTCCTGTGTTGAACAGTAAAAGGGAATGGAAAGGCTCAATTTTTCCACTGTCATCGCATCCACAGAACAGAACATTAGCCATCAGTAGTCGAGCGAGCCGTCCTCTTTTGATATCTCTTACGTTGACTTTGGGGATTTCTCTTTTCCTACTTAAAATCTGGGTAAATATTAAATCTCCTAGACTGTAATATGTAGTAGTCGTGTATGCCACTGCTTTTGTATATTATGTTCGAGTACACAGTATGATGATGATGATGATAAGGAAAACCTTATAGTTTTGGATGGATTGGATGAAAAGGGAAACCATAATATCATCTGATTTCATTTCTTGACTGACATTTCATTTCATTGGGCCAAAAGAAAAGAAATTCCATCTCTGAGAGTCATCTTTCTTATTATACCCCACTACTCCACTTATTCTCTCCCAACATTTCCTTTGTATGTGTAGTTTCCTCTTAAATTTTTAGCAAATCAATCATCCTCTTCTCTCTCCCTCTCTTAAGTCGTCTTTCAACTCTCTCTCTCTCTCTCTGTCTCTCTCTCTTTGGCTTCATTTTCTTCAAGCATTCTCTTTCCCCAATTTTTTCCACATTTTCTCACGTTTCTCGAGCGAAATTGCTATTTTGTTTGGCTGTTCATGAGTCTGGTCGCAAACTACAGGAAAATGATGCACCGTAATGCATTTTTGCACTCAAAAAACGTTTCCGCGTCAACTTGCATACTTTTCAACAACTATTCCAATGGAAAGCGAGTAAGTAGTTTGACCTGCAAAAAACCTTTCACAAAAATTTATTCCACCCGTCTGAACCTCTCGACAAGTCTAGGACAGAACAGACACTCTCTCAAGGGATGAACCAATACCGCCGTAGAAGTACGATACCACACCACACACAGACACACACAAGAAACGACTGTCGTGCTTTTGCCGACTTCAGAACTTGTCTTCTTGTGTGTTCTTCCCTCATATGAATGTATGGGCTTTTTCCCTTTAAAATTCAATTGTGCCAGTGTAATAGTTGTATGTGCAGTAGTTTAGACATCTCTCTGCTTTTGGGTTGACGGCTTTGTGACTCTGATGTGAGTGAATGGTTTCATTTACAAGAATTCATGACGAATACACACACAGACACACAACTATACACAACACATTCAACTATTCCTACATCCCAAATTCCCAAGTATTTGTCGTCAGTCAGATCATCCGAAAGAAGGATACATAACAATAGCCAAATGCTCTTCTAAAGCTACATGTCTCTTTTACTAATATTCTACGACACTCCTCCAGCTTTACTCTTTCTCTCCTACAAAACCATACAGATATACACCAAGTATATATCACTCTCTATGTGTGTGTACGTACCACAATTCTAAACTTTCCATTGCAATCCTTACTTTGCAATTCCCTAGCCCTCTTTAAGTATTTCTAGTTAAACTGCAGTCCAAATGTCGCTTTCCCTTCTAGTCTACTGTAACTGTAAACTTTGAGAAAACACTAAAACTAAAGTACATGACAGTAGTCCAACATTTCACTAGCCTTTATATACAACCAAAGAAAGTTCAAAGTATTATCAGAACATTCATTCATATACATAGATATTGTACCTATCTAAATATACAAGTTTTATAAGAAACGAACTCTAAGGCAATGTCTAAGGCTCTGCAGCCATAAATATGTCAATGTATCGCATCCTATCCTTCTTCTCACGCACGTCTTCTCATCGTATTACTTCTCCTTACAAACTACAATAAACCTAACGCAGAGATACGTATGCTATATCCAGTGTCTTTTAAATTCTCCATTCACTGTGAACTTTACACATCTGTATAAAGCATACCACTGCGACCAAATTTTTATTTTCCTTATTCTTGTATTTCTCTCATGCTAAAATTGTAGATCATTTGACGTAAAGTTCGGAACTACGATTTATAAAATGAACTGTTTATATTTTATATTCTTTGTGGCTGATTAGGTAGATCATTCAATTAATGGTTATAGTGTACAGTTATTCCAATATTGTAACGTTGGTTTAGTTTAGAAGTAGTTAAATACATAGTAGAATGTACTAGATAAGGTACAGCGTTTCAATACTCCATAAGAAAAATGTATGTAAAATTGACAGAAATTGATTTACTTGCACCGAGATGCAATACAGTAGTATAAGTACTGTATGAACTTTCCTTTCTCAATGCAAAATAACATCGTGTCACTTTGTCACTTACATTCACACATCTCACACTCAGGTCCATTTGCATTACTTTCCTGTAGTCCAGTATTCCTTCAGGCCAAAATATTCCTTCTCCCCTTTCTCTTTGTCTCTTGCAACTTTGAATGCCGTCATGAAATACTATTTTAGAATTCATACTTGCATGCACATGTATGCAATGCACTTGTGTATCGTAGTACAAAATAGTTGCAATGAGATTGTAACCAAAAGTAGCTACCCATATATGTACTACACTATTTAAATACAAGTTTGAGCAGAGAAAATTTTGTTCGCCCACGACTTTTGCTCTACTACTACCTATGTAGTGTAATATGCTGTGTGCACATTTTTCGAACTGTGTTATAACTTGAGAGAGCAACAGCGAAGAGCAAGTTAAACTTGCAATCAGTCATGTCCCAAAAAGTTGTGCCGTGTGGCTTGTAGAACTCTTCTACAATTTCCCGTTGCCAACTGCTTCACACACTCACACAGAGAAATAAGGGAGATGGAAAAAGCTAACAGGAACTAAACAGTTGTTGTCGTATCGTAATAGATGCTATAGAAAGAACAAGTTTAAATGCCATCATCATATCATGAACCACTTCAAGAAACTGTTTTAGTATCCGTATAGAAATCCATAAATGGTTTCTTGACTACTGTAATATTCCATTTCACATGGCACTTAGCATTTTACTCGCACAAATACACAAATAGTGGTATACACCACACTTTAGAAGTAGGTACATATAATATAGCTCTGTAGTGTACATTACATAAAGTGTTGACGAGATTCAAAAGCGAAATAGAAGAAAGAAGCATCCATGCATACCATAATACTATCTAACGTATTTTATAACGTACCTATTTGTATACAGTAACAGTGTGGTATAGTAACATCAGTAATGTAGTCGTCGTGTGTTGTGTGTTTGGCCGTGGTTTGATTTGACTCGTCTTGCTTTACTTCGTTGAATACTACAGACTTAGTTTCTCTTTTCTCTGACTCTGCTTGGATTCTACTTTCTACAATGTGCGTCGTCTGTCAAGTATATTTTCTATACTAATTCTGTATATTATTGTATATTGCACGCATTTACACTGCACATAATGTAATAGCATTTACATATAGAAATATACTGTACCTAAGCAAAGTTACAAATACACTACACGCATAGACCATATATAATAGTAGTTGTATAGAGTGTCGCAGACAAAATTGTCATACTGTATACTTGATAGTATAGAAATGGTATAAAATATATTTCCCATTATTATATTATTTGGTAGTACGGTATAAGTATATGAGACTAGGAATCTCTGTGACAAGTGAGTTACTTGTTTAGTTTATCTGTATATATGCAGAAATTTAATTCAATTTATGCCTGCAGTTACATATGGTTCACAGACCAGCATCAGCAAAAGCGGAAACTCTCTCGCTCTTTCTATCTCTCTCTCTCTCTGGGAGCAACAGCATCTATCTACTCCAGTTAACTTTACTTTTGTTACCTACACACTCTCTCCATCCATTCAACCACCACTTCCCTTTCACACTACTACTTACTCTATGATACAAACAACTTTGTATACTATACACATTCTATGATTGTATTAAAGTGTATGTATATCTGTTTACTCATAGAACATTACATTACTCCATGTTTGTACTTATAAGTATTTATACTAGTGTGACTTGACTGGTGAAGTAATAGCTTTTACTTCATTCAACAGTCTTTCTTGACTATTACAAATTATATGTGGAATAATTTTATGCACTTACTGAACTCTAGACTACTATAGACTGGAAATGTGTACATGTGTATTCTGTAGTGTAAATATACGAATGTTTTTGGTCGAGGCTGTGTGTTGAGCTTAACATGACAGAGTAAGTTGACTGTCACCACACTTCTTGCTTGTAGTTGTCAGTTGTTTGTAATTTAAGTACTTGCTATGTAGAGTAAATTCAATGTGTTTATTTATTATGTGTGATATACAGTGTGTTGCTACATGTGTTGTAGTTAAAACTGTGTATCTACATGAATAGCTACTCCTAGTGAAAATTTAATATGTTGAAACATATCAAACAGTGTTTGTTAGATGCATGGAGAAAGTTTTCAGATTTAATATCATGCATAGGTAGCTACATCGTTCTAGAGTCCAGAAACTGTACACTTGAAATATTAAAGGGGAGTTTGTAGATATATTTTGTTGTGAATAAATGATGCTTACTGCTAGGTTGTACGTAGATACGATTCACACATAGCTATTTAGTTGTATAGCCATACACGCAGTTCTTTGTGCGTGTAATGAACTTGTATTCATACACAAATTGATTCTTGTTGGTTGTATTGTCATAAAGTTATAATATATAGGTACATACAATATACATAATACGCACAACACACGTAGCATTTAACTCTTGTGCTTGTGTTTTGTGCGAATGTATTAAGTCAGAGTCAGAAGACATAAGGTTGTACACGCACACAAAGAGTACAATGAAGACCCCGTGATAATTCTTGCTTACTTTTCTGTACACCACACTGGTACTCTAGTTTTACTCTCATTCATTTTCTCTCTGTGTGTAAAAGCCTTGATCAATTTGTAGTGCGTTTTAGCTTTTGCAATTATTAGCCAGGCGGCAAGGGGCTAATTACTCTTCTGTTGTATTATTAGTACCTACCTACTACTTTCCAAGACAATCCAATGACGAGTATTTATGTACTTCTTAATGTATTGTTGCTAAAAGTGTCAACGTACTGGAGGCACAAAACCTAGTATGGTACGACCTAATTGATCTTGTACACCTGTATCTTCCTAAATTACTTCAAGTCTTCCTTTCACTATAATTTATTGATGCTAGAGGTTTATCATCCTATCTGTTAATTCTTTTAGAAACAAATCCAAAAACAAAATACTTAAATATGGTTGATATTATTTAAATACAAAAGATTCATTACCTTTATCCAAGGTTGTAAAAGACATTATATCTATTTATTAATTCTTTTAGAAAAAAAAATCCAAAAACAAAATAAATGTGGTTGGTATTAAATACGGAAGAAATTCATTTCCTTAAAGGCTCATCCTCTATTAGAGATGATCCAACATATATTTATACTTACCTAGGTATATATATACAATGCCGGAAGAGTCTATGCAGTACGAAATTGTTCTCTTTATAGACATTGACGGAAAACGGTTGAAACCTCAACGGGAAATAGAGTGTAACTGTTAATGCTCAGTGATATATATGTATAGTAGGTACACAGTGCCACGACCACGACGACCATTTTCAGATGCACGTATTCATGATCGATGCCTCAAGTGAGCCCATTCATATTGCATCCTTAGGAAGATCGAGGGAGTGTGTGAGCGACGACCCAAAACTCACTCACAGACCAAAATCCAAAACCAACCTTGCTTTGTAACTATCATAACTTATAGTTCAGTGGAGATCTGAGCCCAACTTATTCTCTGTGTGCTGTGTAGGTATATCTGTGTAGGAGGAATACTCGTATATCTGTGTAGGAGGATAACACGAAGACTCTCTCACACAAACACTCACTAACACTCATGTGAGACATATCAGAGAGTGAATGAGAAATACGTCTAATACGTCAGTATTGTATAGCTCTACTTCCCTGACATATGACTACTGTGTCTGTGTGGTAGTACATCATAGCGACGTTCATACCTCCATATAGTAAATTCGTACATGTAGGTACGTGTATGTACTATGGTAATGTAAAGCCTTAACTGAGTGTAAGCCAAAGCCAGGCTCAAATTCGCTACATGCTACTTTCCCTTGGAGAGAAAGAGCAGCATGTAATAAATCAAATCCTGCGAAAGAATTGAAAACACGTTTTCCTCCACTGTGTATAAGTACTATAAGTACGTAGCAAAGAGGAACACGACTATGACATAATACTTATTATATTCTACTACTATCAAATATCATTTCTACTTCCACATTTCTTTCTTACGTAGATTTGCTACAACACACTACATACATATGTCTGGAGAATATTCACATATTATATTTGTCTACCTACATTGTATATTATGGAGACACTTGAACAGTTAGTTATAGTACACACACGTATTTATCAGAATAAGTTAAAGTTAAACTGCAGAGAAACATTCACAAAAGCACAGAGAGCAAAAAGTAGCTGGGTGAATCTGTATTGTATTGGCAAAACACACGTGTACAATACAATACATATACCTCGCAGTGAAATAGCTAAAGACGGCTTAGAATAAGCTGTTCACAATGAAATACATACAATCTAAATAATAATATATTATATGCCTATGTATGTGTATGTATGTAGGTACGTTATGATTCTCCTTTCAACATACTGTATAATAATACATGTACATGTACCTACCTCATACAAAACTACAAATACTCGCCATAGCATGATATTATTATATCCATCCATCCATTCTTACGGAATACAGATAATTCTTTACAACAGTGTAAGTGTGCCAAGAGCTAAGCTTAACGTTGTACTAGTCTGTTATCCTTTACTAAATATGAAGCTCAAAATTGAAGCGTAAAAATAGCTACACAAAATATAGAAGGATTGTGTGTTTTTTGTTCAAGCTGAGAAAATTGAATAATATTATGCACGTATCTGAACTACAAACGCTGCCTAAGTAATGATGATTCAATCATGGTAAATATTATGACCTTTATTGAAAAACAGATGTATTTTCTATGTATTGAATACACAAGAAAGTATGCAATACAATAAATACCCTTCTCTATAAGTAATATGAGGATCAAAGGAGGTTTACAAGAGGAAATTGGTTGAGAAGTTGGTATGTGCATACGTATCCAATTTAAAGAAAGTGCAAGTGGTTAATGTGAATCCATATGTCAGAACACGAAATAAAATAGCGTTGCATGAATTCAAAAGAGATACGTGCATTCCATTCTACTGCTACATAGCATCCAGCACTTTCTACTTATACTCTAAGTGTGTAGTGCATGATAAAAGAAATAAGGTCTGAGTTAGTTTTTCTATTGGATATACTTTCTGTTCGTGTCAGTGTGCTGAGACATCAATATTTTACTTATTTTGCATGACCTGGTTGGTGTACTCGTACTCTGATCTGAATGCTATATCTTTATGGTATACATTATAGCGTAGATGTGGTATTTCTATGCGGGAAGCCTGTTTCTGTATATGGAGTGTATATACACATACACACACACGTATTAAATCGAGAGTATTTGTACAAATAGTAGTGGCTGTAGTTTTCTCGTGTGCAATAGTCTCGGTTGAATTGGAAATGCTGTATTTGATATGACATGCACATATATTTCTATTTGAACATTCATACGACGACTGCGAGAGTAGCTGGCGGAGACACGTACGCGTAATACGAAAAAAGATTGTATTTATGTGTGAGTGTGCTATATCTGCATTTCTGGTCTGTAGTGTCTGTAACACAGAAGTTCAAATGGCAGAACAAGAAAGAAAATCATAACACTGGAAGTAGCAGACGATGTATATATTGCAATAATCACACACAAACAAACACAGAATTCTGAATTGCAGCAATGTTATATAACTTAAGTATATAATATTGTTCTTATGCTATTATGCGTATAATATTTATACAGGGTTACACACAAAGATTCCCGCGTAGAATACAACTAGGGATAGGAATACTAGAAGGAAATACAGTTTTTTGTAGCTCTATCTTGAATTTCTAAGTTTATCGCTATACTGGTTTGGTATACTGTATACTCTAGGTAAAAAATGCGTTCTCAAAATGAGACCACCAGAATTTTTACACTGCATGTTTGTTTTTGTGGAAAACTAACTTCACAGCCTTTGTAAATATCCAATTAACAAGCCCCCACAATTTGAATGTCCATTTTTGGGAAAATTTTGAATTTTATGTTCATTTTTTATAAATCCCTTTAGTAAATCCCCAAAAGTTCTAAAATTAACCCTCGTTGGATGACTGGATCTGAATTAATAATTGTTTCGGTTATTGTTTTTCCAAGAAAAAATTTGTTATGTCCTTAATATACTCAATACCACCATTGGTTCAATTTTCAAGTTCGTTCGGGGGTGTCGCAAATTATGCTTGCAATTTTTTACCTAGAATATCCAACATTGTATCACAGAACTCAACATTAATTCTCTATATTAAGATACAATAGTATTGCATTTTCCCACTATGCTTTAAACTGTAAAGTGCATACTGTAAGGTACGCGGTAATCATTTATAGCTTACCCTGTATATGTTTAAAGTGCCTACTTTGTATAGAAATATATTATTGTCTGTGTGTTATGCATACATGGTCTGTGACATGAATGACACACATGGATGAAACATTATAATAATAATGGAATGAATACATTTACTGTAATACCTTTGTGACTCTTTGGGTGTATGGTTCCTCATCTCTGCAGTCCAAATATACTTTTCCATTTTCCCCGCGACTTTCTTTGTATTACATTACATTAGATGCAGTCTGGTTTCCTTGTGAATATATTTGAGGTAAAGAAAAGGAAAGTGAAGCGTTTATGGATTTGCACAGTCGAATTGAACAAATAGCTTATGGAAAGTCGAGCGGGGACTTTGGCTTTTGCAAAATTTGCAAATTTCCTTTAGTACCTATGCTGACATTGTATGCTCATAGCGTATTCTTATATAACTGACATGGCACGAGTACCAATGTACAACTTACGAAAGGAAATCCATTGAAAAACTCAAGTTTTCAGAGTGAGCGTTTCCGGATAAAGGAAGGATTTCGTCTTTTCAAATTCCAGCTTTGTGTACAAGCTGTAATCTGAAATGCATATTTGATATGCTAAGTATTTCCTATGTAGGTATGTATTTGCATTGTCGAATGTAAAAAGTTTAGCAGGATGTATCTAACTGTGTACGATAGTTCAATACGAAAAGTTATATGATGTATGTATATATTATGCTTAACAATTTGTGTAAAAAACATACGATACGATCCCTATTTTTATTGCTTGGGTGTGTTTAAGTGTAAAATTTTGAAATGCACTCGCATTATGAATGCGTATGAAGCAAATTAGAATATGGAGTATGTCAACAGTTTATCTAGGTAATCAGGTATATATCACTTTTAGACTAACCTTTTACTAATCGTACATAAAAAATTGTTGAACTATACAACTAAATTATTGCCAATAATCAAGAGCAAATGAATATGCTTGCTTTGAGATGAGATAACCACATGAAAAATATTACAGTCAAATTTATAAAGTAATTAATAAATCATGTACCTAGATATGTCCAGCCTGGAACATTCTTCACACTTATGCAAAGCAAAAGTTATTCATGTAAAAAATCGTTTTTCATTTCAGAATTTCAATTACCCACAAAAACAACACAGTATAATTTGCCATTGCTGTAATAGCGCTGTATAATGCAGGGTTCTGTTCTATTAAATATTAAAGTCCCTTAAAGTGCAGCCATTGCTCAACTGTCTCAGTTTAGGGTCCATTTATTTCGCCACTTTAGCATTTTTCTTGTAATAATGTGTTGTAAATTGTCTCTAGCCCGTCTCATCAGGAGAATTCTCTTGCTCTTATTTTCTTAAAAAAGTGTACTTGGGAATACATGACACATTGTGTATCAGCACACTAGGTCGGCAAGATGTCTAAAAGTCAATACAATATCACTCAGTTTTCCATACTATGTACTTTATAGCCCCAGCACAACCCCAGAACCTTATTACAAAGTATCAGGCCTGGCATATAGGTATAAGTATACGTTACAAACACAATATAAATTTTATACTTGCACTACAAGTACCTACATACAGCTACAAAATCGCGTAATACATATTCCTAGAGCTAAATCACATAGGAAAGCTGTACATGACTGTAATAGTACATGATAAGAAAAGTTGGTTGTATATACAGAAGAATCCTGTGTTGGGATGCTATGTGATGCTAGGGATCTATATGGAAAGTACATTTTGAGGAGTACACGATCCGAGACACACAACACAGCTACTGTAGTCCTGCTGCTGTTTCTGCTACGACACGATGCACTTCTTCTTTCAGTAATTCGTGGAGAGAGTGAACGAAATTGAAATGTTAAAAATTCATCGCACACCCACCATCCAATGCAATCTTTATGTGATACTCTCCTCATCCTTCTCGACTTTGCTTCACTCGTCGCACTGTACATTGTACACATACATATAGCACCCTTACATATTGCACTATGCTTCTACACTACTAACAATAAGCGCTACGTTTTCCTATACAAACTCGAACAAAGCCACAACAAACTAAACAAGTAGACCACCACCCACCTTTGTGTACTACAACCTCGTCTATACATAAATACATACACTCTTGTAGTATTAAATAGCCTTATACACTACTGGACATTATATGAGATTTTCTTTTACACCACCAACACATGTACTAAAGCAAGGAGTGTTCTGCAGCAAAGAAATTCTGAATGGTTCTCTTAGTACAACAACTTCTAAACACTATCTTCTGGTTTGAAGCAACTAACATTAAGTAGCTCACCATGCAGCTGTATGCTATTATGAGTAACGTCAAAATATATAAACAATATAAAGAAATTCTGGAGAAACACAGAATTCTATTGCTGTTGGTATTATACAGTTGCAACGCTACGTTACAGCTTTATATTAGCACAAGGGGAAGGAAAGTATTAAGAAAGTGATTACAACTAGGTGTGTATCTCAAACTGCTATAAAATCACGCTGTATATATAAATACAAGTAGGTACCTACACTAACTACACGGTGTAACTTTATAAATGTTCTTCGTATACAATTTCAATGGTTGTGACGGTGTAGACTCTTTTGGTTGTGCAAGCTACTCCTACGTAGTACGTGGAGGAAGGAAGTTGTACGATGTACAAAGTATTGCTGTTAGTAATGCTTAGGTTTAGCTTTGCAGAGAAAGCATTCCATGTCTTTCAAGGTATCTTCTTGTTCGCAACGTGTGCTATGTCACTATTTCTTTGAATGACTATATATAGACAGTGTTTTCTTTTGCAGTAAAGGATTCTATATTGAGAAAACTATATTTATGCCTTCTGTGTGTAGGTATATTCTTTATAATGTTTTCTTCAATGTAATTGTGAGAGTATTTATACCTGTATAGAGTACAAAGTGTCCAAGTATAAACGGAAAGGAATCAAGATGTGTTATGACAAGACGAGTAGCTTGCTACATTGTACCTACAATAGAATAACAAATATCTTGAGGCTAAAAACGAACAGAATGGTTCTAGTGTGTCACTATACATGCATAGTTGTACACAACTAACAAAGCGAGAAAAGAAAACGGAAAGGAAAGTATGTGCAAAATTTAAAATGTTTGCAACTCTTGAAATTAAGCTCAAATTCATGTTACTAGGAGTTTATACCTAAGCCAGGCTTGTGCCTTGCTACTTGCTATACGCCTTTGTTGTACAATACACACAATAAACGTAAAAGAGACGGCAGAGAATACTGAAATGTTCGTCCAAGAATGCTGAGAAGGCTAGTTATGTGTGTGTATTTGTAATAATAGATGCGAATATAAGGAACATTGAGTCTAAACTACTATAAGTCTCTTGTCTACCTGAAAAACGTAATCAAAGTTTGTACACTCCAACATTTTCCCTTAGGTCCCCTCAAAACCATCCCGCATCCGACTCTCTCGCTATACTCTTTCTCTTACTCTCTCTGTGAAGGAAAGTGTTTGTCTTTGAAAATAATTGAATGTCTTGGTCCTCTTTTATTTATACGGGGGCAACTTGCTCTTTGAGTCTGTTTAGATTAATTTCCGACAAATTCTGAGACGATTCCGTCGAGTTCTCGGAAGTCCGTTCTAGATTCTTTGCAAAAACTGACCTCAAACTGCAAATCTCGAGAGAAACATGAAAATTGGCGGATAGACTTTCCTATACCTCTACCCACACTATCCATACATACATACTCCACTGTCGTAAATAGTCACCTAACCAACATTTCCACTATTCCCTGCCTCATTTCCTATAGTCTGTGCTCAATAAACCGGTCATTTCCTACACATACAAACATAATCATACAACAACTATCCTAAAACCTATCTAAGTTCGTTGATCTTCCCTGTCTATGTTTCTCTATGTATCTCTTTCATACTCTAGCTATATACTTTTACCTGCATTTGATTTTCCTTCTCTGAGTCACCAACTTTTCAATAGAATTATTTATTACGTAACAATGTGCGCATCTAAATCTATGTCTTCGCCTGCCAATAATAATATAACCGAATCCGAGAAAGCTCTACCTACCTAAATTCTCTGTCTGTCTCTCTTTATCTCTCCGATTTTATTCTAAGCAATCATCCCAGTAATAAAATCAAGGGAGAAACAAACATTACAGACACTGTCGAAAAAATAATAAAAAATGACGAGCAAGACGATGGGAATGACAAGGGAAGAGATTCCTCTCTGTCTACCTTTTCCATTTCACATACAATAATATTCATGAATGACAGACACTTTCCTTATACACTCTCTCAACTGAAACAATACAATTATAATGCAAAACAGCCAAAGTTTGTCTAAGTTAGAAAATGTAAGTATCGTATCATAGTCAATAGTCAAAGCAGAACAGAGCAACAAACCATAAACATAAATATACATTGAAACCTAAATCCAGCACCTTAATATTACACGCAGTAATAATGGCATCATTTCTCTCTGTATACCATAAGTACTTAAGAACTCTCTGTGGCTACACTTTAGCTCCTACCCTTCCCAACCAAACCAAACCAATAATGCAGCTACTATATATACACACACTACATAGTACACAACAAAGTTATCTTCTTAGTGTATGATTCATTTTGCATGCATGTGTATGTGTAAGTGTATTGTGTGCTATACAGTTATTTATAAGGGGAAGATCTCATCTTTGTAGTATAATGCATAACATGACATTATTTCGTTCCCGATCCGTTTACTGAAGCTATTAGCTACACTACAATAGTCTTTTCGTTATAAAATCATCTTTTTCCTGCTTCAGCAACTGCCTTGTCATAAATACAATGCATGTGTATGTATACGAGTGCAAATGCTACAGACTACACAGAGAGAGAGAAACAGTGAGTAAAGTATGGAGAGTAGTTAGCCGAAAGCCGACGACGACGCGAGAGAGGAGTATTTGCATACACAGAGGCGGCTAATGCTATGACAGAGTTGAATGTGTTATTTAGCCCATTGAAAATTACGAGGGGAGCATTATGAGGCTTATACTGTAATACTATGCGGCACAAAAGCCAGCTTACCAGATGATATAATACCTACTTAGTCGACTCTCTCTCTCTCTCAGTCTTCTCTTGTGGAGAAGCCGAATCTACAACTGCAATCTTTCTACGGAGTAACACACTACACTTTTCATATAATACGTTCTCATAATATGCATCGCAATTCTGCTGCACACACCACGCACCCACCGTCATCATACAACTACTTATGTATAGAATATTTAATATAAAATTCAGCTACACAGTTTCGCTTATGACTCAGAACTCATAACACTCGCATATTGTGTGTACAAACCCTAGTATAAAAGTACAGGCAGGTAAATGACATTTTTCACTGTAATATACTATACACATACTACAGTCGTCTTATAAAGTTAATACCTAATATTATCAGTACAGTATGTATTACTCAGATATACAATGCTTAACGAATACAAAATGTCAAATATGTGCGTATAATACTAATGCTGTATACATTGCTGTAACACATACCTTACCTACATTAACTTTTCCGTATTTTCTTATATTTTTTATTTATACAAAATTGGTTAGAATAGAGTAGGTACCTACTACCTAGGTATATTTACTTAGGATGTGTACACACGTTGATGAATAATGTAAACTTTTCTATTACAGAGTATACATTGTACACAGTCCAATATGTAGAGTATGTAATATTATTGGAATGTGACGCAATGTTGTGTGTCAGCATGTAATTCTTAAGAGAAAGTCGCTTTCTTTCTCTGACTATTTTTAAAACCTTTAGCTTCGTTAAAGACAAAGTTTCCATACATTCTGGATATGCATTATGTACATGTGTATTCTGCATTACATAATACAATTGTATGCCACATTTACCTACCTAGGTTGGTATTTCCGTAGAAAAATATATAGAAAAAGCTTGTAGTAGATTCCATTGCATTTGTAGTATGGTTATAATAAGTTTAAGCTGTGTATACAATTTAATGTTCTTGTTGACTCTTTCTTTTTATAAGAGGAAAAGTAAAGTCAGTGTAGATTCGATGTTTGTAGCATCTGTTTTCCCGTTCTCTGTTGTTGTGTATGTCTACTGGGATAAATATTTTTGTGGGCCTTGACTTGTATACCTAGCTACCTAAGCAAATGCATTATATTATATACGAGCACCTTACCACGTTCGCGTATAATGTACAGTACCTGAAAACATAGTTCCAGATTTTCGTTTGTAAACTTGTTGTGTTCTGGTGAAAAGAAATTTTGGGCTGAGTTGCTTTGTGCCTTTACGAAAGTACTAGAATTTAACTATAATATTACGTGGGCAGTTTGTAAGAAGATATGATTACTATTGTGCTAGGTAAACAAAGTGTAGGTAAGTACGTTCGTATCTCGACAAGTCTCAAGGATCACAATGTATCCGTACAGACTGAGACAGGTAGAAGGTAAGACTAATAATACAGACTCACACACAAACAACCGCTTGTACCAAGGGACTAACCAAACAGACCAAAATATTCTTAGTGTGAGCTAAGCTTTAATATTACTACGTGATGCATTATTGTGCTGTGTGAATCAGGTTTTGGGAGCTGCTGTGTTGTGTGCAATAATAAATGTAAACGTATTTCCAGGTATTTTTCCAGGACTAGTGTGTAGGTATGTATATACGTATAATATTTTACCCAGGCTTATTATTACGGTCTACTCTACACTTTGAGATTCGCAATAATCCAAGCTTTACGTATGTACATTTCATATTTCATCGTTGCAAAGTTATTTGGATGCTTTTCAAACATAAAGCTACAATATGCAATGCAGCCTTGGCTTCGTTTCTATACATTGTGTGTTACATTTGAATAGGAGGTATAAGCTAAAAGCTGATGATAGTTGGTTGGTGTGTTTTGTAAGCTGAGAGTTATGTAATGGCCTGCTGCTCTATTGATGCTATGTTCGTTTGTCTAAGTCTACCTTATGCAATATACGTATAACATGCAGGGCTTTCTCTTGTGTGTGTCTGTGTTCTATATGTTTCTATCTGTCGAAAAACGTATAAAAGAGAATGATGACGTGTTTGCTTTTATATTACAATTTTCTCCTTTGTGCCTTAGTTTCGTAAGGGAAATTTCCACTTTCTTAGTAGAATGTGTGTGTGGTAATAGTCTCAAGCCCTGTACCTCACTTTGATTAATAAATTCCGCATTTGAGTTCATATTAAAGAGAATATTCCAAGATCGCCGTATATTTAAATACAAACCCAATTTAATATTGTTCTAGACACAAGTGTCGTTGAGAATGGCACAGTCCTACTCTCCTACAACTCCAGCTGAGGATGTTTTGAATGGGATGTCATATTTTATACTTTTCCAAAATCGGGTCACAGGTATTAGTAGTACTAGAGATCCTGTGATGGAAATGACTTCTTTCTTATAAGATATAGCCATTTACTGCAATTATTCATTTTTTTCTTCGGATTGTTGACTCGTATGTACAATACTGCATGCCTTTCTACTCGAGGAAGTCGAGGACTTCTCGAATGTCTCTTTTTTCTGCGTATAACACATACATACAAAATTGAAGCCCCTACGAAAAAGAAAGAGGAAGGAAAAGGGAACTTCACAAAGCAGAACGACAAGTGCGTGGAATGGAAAATATTTATTCTCATGACAAAATTCTTTGCGTATTTTTTCTTCTTGTGTGTGTGCATTATTTATATACACTGGGAGATGATTCGATAAGGATGCATTACATTACTGCTCTATGTGCACAACGAGCGACGACAGGAAGAGGAAGGATATCTATTTTAAAGTAGGTAATACACTAATGGCACTACAGACTCTGCTGAATTTCTCCTTTCTCAGAAAAAATACTATTTCATATACCCGGCTAAAAAAGCCTTTTTTCACATACATACATACAATATCTCCGCTATACAACAATGTATTGGCTTTATTGTATAAACTTCGTATCGTGTGTCCCCGTCCCTACTTACTTAGTATTAGAATTTTTGCTTCGTCTTGTGAAATTCACATTAACATATGCGTAGACATTCTACGTATCCTTAACATATCTGTGTAGGTATACAATATACTTACTTTCTAACAGTGTGTCTCCTTTGGAGAGGTATGGTATTCGTATAACAACCGGAACATCACCATCACTTGCGCTGTTCCCCTTATATTATTTCGAACACACATACCAACGTACTAATATATTATTCTCCACTCACGCATACTATAGTACAGCATTGTACTTGTATTGCATGGCAAAAATCACATAATATATTGCATAAGTGCATCTGTAATGTGATGATACGATATCCCATACAGCCGGTACTCTGGGTGTGTGTCTGATGTGTTGTTCATTCAATATGTTCATATTATATTTAGTAGTCTAAAATCATCTATATTGCAATAGTCCCTTGCTGTATGTAGGTAGCATATGTAGTACATTGTGTGTGTAGTGATCGAGTGGGATAAAATCATGAATGAAGCTAAGTTGATATCATAATATCATCATGTTACAAGTTACTTTATAAGGATGACAAAATAGCTGATATGACATGATGCGATCAAATCAACCCCTCCACCACTCTTTCCACGTCGTGTGTGTGTGTGTGTGTGTCCTTCTCGTTCTTGTTTAATATCATCATCATGCACACCACACTACTGTTCAATCTCCGTGTATACGTTTTTACACGCACAAGCAAACACACATATTATATACCATTTATATACCATAGAGCCCTTCTAGCTATATTTATGTTGTGCATCCTTCATTTCTTGTGTGTGCTATTGCATTTATACGTGTGTACGATGCACATGGGTGCTTTGCCTCCGCTGGGTCTGGGTGTAATACTATTAATATACATTACAGTGGTATTTATATATTGCTACCTATATAAAATACATAGATAAGTTAGGTAGTAGCAAAAGTAGTAAGCCATAAGTATGCAGTGATTGGTATAAAGTAAAGTGATCGTTAGGGTGAATAGCATAGGGAGATTTTTTCATGAGTATTGTTGTTTGTTATGACGCAATATATCTAGGTATGAAATTTGTGTAAGGAAATAGTATTAATATTAAGGCAATGAAAGGAAATTGTATTGAAACATTTATTAGGAATGAAATGAATGAGAGATATAAAGATTGGCATTAGTAATGGTGTAGAGACAGACAGACAGGGTAGTAGTGCATGTATTGTATAAATGAGATTAGTTGTGGGAGCCTACTGTCAACTGTCAGCGGTATGGGCATTCAGGATATCCGAAAGGAAATGAAAAGTGTGCCCTTAAATGTTATGAATGAATGTTCACAACTCATGCGTAATTAAAAAGCTATGGATTACACACATTTCTGCATGAACAATGTGGTTTATACGTGTTTGGGTTACTCTGTATTCATATAAATATTATTAGGATTTATGTTTTACCCTTAGTTGTACATGTAGTTCAGATTCGTTGGAATTGTACGTTAAGATGAACAGCAACAGATGAAATGTCTGTTTGTATCTTTAATAAAATGCGCAGAACATACATTGGAGAACTTAGGATTAAATTTGATTCCAGAGTCTGGTCGATATCATAATAACCACTTTGTATAATTAATTGTCAAGCTTTTACTACATTGCATTGACTAGATCCTTTCGAAGATCTTTGAAGCTTAGAGCAGACTCAGGCGATAGTGAGTGGGGATAGGTAAAGATAAAGACACACTTAGTTGATAGGCATCCAGTGTGTGGCTCTCCTGAGGCTGTTATCCGTCATAGTCAACCAACTCACAATATCGTAATGGAGTTTTTCATTTTCTAAATTGAATTTTATATGGATGGACATATAATTGTATTTGTTGCCTACGGTATGTACGTTAGAGAAGGTAAGAGGTGCATTGCACTTAGGTAAAACTTCTCCAGGATTTGGGATCATATGATAAGATGCTTAGAGATACATTTGATATTGATGAAAACTTATAAAAGATTTACAAAACTAAGTAATGTGATCTTTTATCCATGTCGATACATCTACTTTAAATTGTTCTCATTTCTAAACTTGGAAGTAAAATGTAGCAAGCAAGCAAGGCTTAATAAGTAAAAAGGTTTGTAAGCAGTAAGCACGTATTAGAAGGAATGGAAATTTTGCTCTTTTTTATTAAGTCATTAGAATGTCCACAAAAATAAAAATGCAAGTTGTTATTTGAAAGGTAATGGAATTTGAGTCTTGTTTCACTAAATTACATTTTATGCATGTTGAAATAAAATTAATTATGATTAGATATCTAGAAGAATCTTTTTCAACAGAATGTTTATAATAATGCATCAGGAAATAAGAAATGAAAAATCTAATGATAAGATATAATGTATTTTAAATATCTGTTAGAAAAATTCAACTTAGAAGGTACGAATATTCACAATAAGCGATAATTAATTATTGCGATTTATTTTTTTAAAGTTTTGAATAATCTTGATTCATATTCATGATAAGAGTTCTGTACGCAAATGACTTTAGAAAGTCTTCTCTGCAGAGACTAAATGTTTTAATAGACAAAGGGGCATATAAAGAGGCGGGTTTAGGAAAAGTTCAGCTTTCATTAGTTTTTGTGATGTGCCAAATGTTTTTGCTTCTGCAGCAAACTATACACACAAAAAATCAGCCTTGGTTAGCTTTGCTTTGATACTCTTTTACTATTTGTTGGCTTTACCTATGTCTACATACAAATGGCTTAGAAGAGTTGTAGTGAAAAGAGATCTTGCGGAGGAAAGGTAATATTGACTAGTGCTAGAGCGTTTTTCTGTGTTAATTTCATTTGTAAACGAGTGTATTGGGATAGAGAGGGGAAGTATTAAAAAGGCCATTGAGAAGCAAACCGGAGTTTCATCTCTCACTACGGAATCTCCAACACAGACTCCTTTCTTTTTCTCGCCTTCCTTTACTTAAATTACTACTCACATCACAGAAATGTTTTTCCCTGTTGGATTTCCTATCTCTTTATGTACTGCGAGGCTTAGGCTATATACTTTCCTGAGCCATAGAGTTTTTTCTAATGCGATTTGCGTAAGACGACCATTCTTAGTTGTATGTGCTTAAGAATTCCTTTAATTAATAAGTAATACACCAAATACAACTATCGTATTAAACAGAATTAAAAGCTAGGATGTATACATTACAGATATTTTATAATCAAATCAGGAATGGTTATGATGATGTATTGATGAATCCAAATATGTATTTATGTATGTATTTTGTATATATTGTTAAAATTATTTTTAACACTTTCATAAAAGTGCGTAAGTATCCAACATCATTAAATGATTTTGATTTTTTTGTTCAATCAATTTCTAATGAAGAGCATGCAATTTATGTTTCGCCGAAAAATAGAACTTAGATATGTACTAAGTATGAAATGCATTTTTACAGAATTAGTTATTATAATAGCCTATAAGCTAGTATTTTAGGTTAAACATTGTTGTGCTTTAGTTACTAAATTCTAAACAGTAATATATATATATATTGTCCAACCACAATTAGCACTATTTAAAAAAATGGTACGTATGTGCGTGTGTGTGTATTTTTATTACTCAGTCAGGAATATCAGAAGATGTGTATACTTTTGTTTTTGCACTAGAATTTGCAAAGAATAAATAGGAACCATAGCTTAAAATCTATTTGAATAATTAGTAAAGTTCACAAGTTTAATTATTGGGTTTGCACATAGGTAAGATCTATGGTGATCCATTAATGTTAACAACTTTGCGGCTGCCGGCTACTAATCCCGAAAACAAAACGCAAATAGTTATTTGGCATATTATGAAGAAACAGATGCTAGTGAAATGCGTGTGGCAGTAGAGAAGCTGTGTTGTTGAATCTTTTCATTCTGCCGTGGTCTATCACATTACACCAACTCCCATCACCTGAATGCGTAACAAGAATAATACGAGGACGGGAAATGTGTAAGTAAATGGAAAGCTATACGTTCATCACACACAGGAATAAGTAACTAAACTAACTAAAGACATAAAAAACAGATAAGATTTCCTCCGTCTGCAAATTTCGTTTTGCACGCAACACGCCAACTAACTCCTTCCTTCACCTTCCTCTCTTCAAGTTTCTCTCAACAACCTCCAACAGCGTACAAAGTGTAGCTGTAACTCGAGT
>JAQFYB010001098.1:0-37071 GCA_034694085.1 Pogonognathellus longicornis
AAGCAGTCAATTCCTATCAAACACTCATTCTCGATACAACTGTAATATCCACTTTCAGCGAAATTAGTAGAAGCTATCTTATCAATTAAGCTTACACAGACACAGCCAACTCACAGTTTATACATGTAGAGTGTATCTCATCACAAAGGCTAATAAGGCTGTAAATATAAATGTAGCTGATACTGATACTACTTTTACGATACGTAGAAATACAATGGAAGTATAGTACAATACACGTAAACCAGCCAATACTTGGTTTATTTACAGTACCTACTTAATCGTAGTGTGCAGTCTTCTTTCTTTACAAGTTGAGTTTGCTTGAAGTAGTGGGGAAAAACATATTCTTTAAAGTATTGGTACTGTGTATAAATAAATCTCTGTGTGTCTGTGAGGAGTACAGATAATATCGAATATACGGTGTTGTATGTACAGTACTGTGTTCTATTGCCTTAGTAGTATTAGCAGATATACATCAAGCACTTTATACAAGACTGTGTGCAATGTGCAATATACCTGTTCTATTGGTTATATGGCTCTTCATCAGCTACTAATTCCATTTGTACTTTCACTGCATGATAAGAATTTAGATTGTGCAAACTGTAATCTACGGCATTTCAAGCCATTTTTCATGATAGTGGAAATACATCAAATGAACTCATTATAAATAAGTATCTATCTCCGTTGAGTTGACGTGACTGACGGTTACCTATATACCATGTGCATGTGTTTGCATTGTACTGTTAGATTGGTAAATTCTGCAGTGTAAGCAATGATATTTATTACAATTACAAATTGTCATTGCAATAATCAACTCAATTATGTTCTACCTACGTAACTCGTAATTCTTAGAGCAGCAAGATACAGAAATTTGTAAATACGAACTATTTCTCAGATAATATACTAATTGTTTCAAGTTAATCGAAACTTCAACCACTTCAACAATCTAACGAGAGTCAAGTCATTTGTATTGTGGTAGGTATAGCATAGTAGCATGGGGGTAGAAGTCAATTCCACATGTTATAACTCAACTTCAACGCGCAAAGTCAATTAAATGATTACATTCACTCACAAACAGCTACTACGCTTATTTGATACGCATGTTTTTTTCACCAATTAGCACACAATATACATATGTATTGGTTGTTTGTTTACTTAATCTTATACGATCGTAAAGCAGAGCTTTACTAAAAACTCCGCCTACTATTCCTTTATGCGGTCAGACAAACAGAAAACTATTTCTATAAAGTAGAACGTACGAAAAATAAAGAGCCTATACGTATTTAACTACTTGGTTGTAAACATTCTTCGCAAACATTCAAATGAGGAAATACAGCCTCGAAACTAAACCAATCGCATCTTTCTTCACGCATTTTGTTGTGAGTACAATGTGAGTTAATGACTCGACTCGTCGTGGCTGTATTCAAAGATATAACTGCACTCTCTTATAGACATTTTATACACAGTACAAGTGAATCTGCACTTATATACTGTACAAAGTGCGAGAAGTCTAAAGAAGTCTGAGTCTATACTAATTCTGATTTTACTGCTTGGATGGAACGAACCAGTTTTACCGTCGGGTCGGGCTGGGTTCCTTAACTGAGCATTAAGTGTTGTAAACAAACATAACATATCCCAAAAGAAATCCTTTCAACACTAACATGAATCTTAAACATGACTTCCTTGCAGACAAAGCTGTCAAATTACTTACTTTGAGTCGGTTTTCGCAAACAGAGTTTATTCGAGAGTACCTATTGATAACAAACATAACACCATAGTACTACTGCAAGTAGGAGATACTAATAACAATAACAAATACATACATACACAATACAATTCAATAAACCTCAAGAGATGCATGAACCCCCTTATTATCATTTCATCTCATCCTTTCTGTCTGTCTTGAGAGATTATTATACAGAAATCAAGTTCCGGCACCGGCATTATTCTTTATGGTCACTTCACAATATAGACATGCATTTTACTACTTGTAATAAGACTTTGCAAAAAATCGAGTAAAACTCATCAGATAAAAATGAAAAAGAACCTTTAGGCCAAAAGTTAGTCGATCTGTCTAGGTATACCTATATACTTTACACGTCGAGAGTCGAGACAAACACAAACTAACCAACTCAAGGCAGGGTCTCTCTCTAAACCTCGTCGCATCTTTTTTTCGTGTTTTGCCTTCTTTGATTCTCCATTTCCATCAATAGACATCCGCCAACGTTCATTCAAATCGTTTTTTTCATGCTAAAAGTCAGAGGTCCCGTAGGGGCTCATTTGCTCTTACTCATTTAGACTAAGTAATCTTTTCTTAACATTCCCTGCACGTGGATGTCATGCAAATGGGATGAAACCTGCAACCTACAACCTACCTATTGCTTCGAAACCCAAACCAACATAAAAGTCGCGTCATATAAACCTTTGCGCTTTGGGTCATCCATCCCTCTTTGTCAGAACATTTGCGTTTTATAAGACCTGCCCTGTAAAAACATTTGTCTAGTATATACGTGTGTAATTTGAAGCCTAACCCTTTTCTGGATACGCACAGTCATACAACACACAAACAACCACGCACTTACAATGAGTTGTCGTTGTAACACCGAAAAATTCAATTATCTCTCAGGAGTAAACGACACCATGACATGATACCCTTTTGCTTGTGTATAATAGTGCCGAGTCTCTGAAGGGAAATGTGCAATCGTCAATAAATTCTCCAATGTCATTCGTAAACGACGAAAGAACATTGAAAAATCATGCCAACTCGATTTCTACACAATCCTAGAGTTTGTGCTATATACAGAAACTTCTACTCGAAACAGAACAACTTGAATATATTAAAACGTTATGTTACTACAAATGTAAAGCGATACACTCGAATAAATTCAATTCAACTAACCGCACAGCAACACACGACGACTATAGCATTAGCATACCTAGCAGTAAACTAGAACAGAACATGCACAGATTACAATGCTCAATGTAATAATAATAAGTTGAAGAAAAACAACGGAAATTTCTCATGAAGTTGCGTACAGGACAAGAGTCATTATAATAATATTATTTCACGACTAGAAGTAAAAGATAATAATTCTTCAACCGCAATCAAAAGGTAGTGCGCTCAGTTCAATTCTTTTGCCTTGCCTTACTTTTAATATGCATTAGAGCTTTTGACTGACTGCAAATATCTCCCTACATGTCCTGCTACCTGCAAGTGCAACTGCTAGTAACTAGTCTCATTTTATTCAATAGACATTCAGATTTAAATGCTATTTTCACATTGAAACACACAATGCACAACACTCACTCACTCACTATATATAATTAGAGCTCAGAAAACTAAAACAGAGCAACAAATCCATCTGGCTAATTGAAAATGGACTCGTTCGATGTAATACATTGCACACGACTAAAAAATCGACCTCTTTATATCTCTATAGACACTTTACACTATCACACACTACACTCACAAACACAGATATAGAAATACACTGACATTTACATTGTATCACTTATTACCGATATAGTAATAGTACACCTACTTGTAAAGTATCTTTCTGATGCTGCTGCAAATACTATACAGAAAGAATAGCAGTAGCCACATAGACACAGCTCACAAAAGACAATCACATGTTTCATTAGTTTTAGCTTAAGCAATAACCAAGTGTCTTTAGGTATCCGCTTACTTACACTGTACTTATACATACATCTCTCACTAACTTCTAGTATCTTGCTTACCATAACCCAGTAAATCATCCACCGTGAATTTAGTCCAACAACAGTCAAACTGAACCAAACCTACCTCTCTCAGTCTCTCACCTCATCATCGTCTGAAATAGTTAACTAATGTAAGTATTTCGCTACCACCATCTTAGTGCATTTTAAAGATACACAATTTACACAAAGATAGTATGCACTATATGCACTACACAATTGAAGGCAAATCTATGTGTCTGTGTCTGTATAAAGATAGTTTGAAGAAATATTTAAAGATCTGCAGTGTAACAGTAATATCCAGCTTAGTTAGTTAGTATACGTATTGTTGCACAGAGAGAGAAGGTAGGTAGGTATTTATATTTGGGTAGGTAGGTACAGGTAGTAGCTTAAAAATGTTAAATGAATAGATATTTTTGTCGCACACACGATAGTACTGATATAATGAAGAAAAAGTTTCGAAATAAACATTTACCAATAACATAATGGTGGCATAGTGAATTCCATACCTACATATTATTGTAGGAGCGAACAATGATAGGAAAATCACACTCTCCGATAAAAAATCCCAACACATCACAATCACTACTAGTACACAAGTTAAGCTGAGAACACTTTTTTCCCATTGAGAGAAGCATAGCAAATGCTTCGTGTTGGAGGCCGACTCAGTCACGACTTAAACACGATCAGCTCCAAGACACACTGAGCAAATTTGCTAATCCTGTCAATTTTCCTTCTTCTTTCTACCTTATAGCTCTTTACGACCCTTTATACATATTTATGTAGGTACATGGGTTTCATCTCTTTGTACTTGTATGTAAGAAGGAGCTGTGTATCACACTTTTATATTCCAATCCGTCTCACTCGCACATCAACATCAACCCATTCATTCAACTATAACCGAGTACATGACAACTATCAGACCAAATCAACTTAAACCAAACTTTTAATCCTTAACTCCTGTCATATCCAATCCACTCTCACAATCCACTCACAAACAACACAATGGCTAGTACTATCTTTGATCAAAATCAATTTTCTATTATCTTCATAAATCGACTTGGTCCCATTGGTCCCATTGCAGACTCTACACTGTGACACTAACAACTGTGTTTGTAATGTAATAATGTAATGTATAGGTTGAAGTAATCGTTGAAATAAATTGAATTTCTACACTCCTCATGTTCCATAAACCCGTTCTCGTTCTACGTAAGTACTAAGTAGTAAAACAGTTTTGTCACAGTTTTCTGGCTCACTAAATCTTGCTAATACTATAATAACATGCCATATTTATGTTTTATGGAGGCTTGGAGGCAAATAGATACAAGATAGGGTTTGTATATACGTATGTAAAGGTTAAAATAGGGATTTCCAATTAACAGCTATGTGTCAACTGCTCTTTTCATCACATTTCAAAAAGTTTAATTGCGTTACGTGCTGATAGCGCACATTATAAAGCTTCGTATAAATAGCACAACATCCTTGATGATAACCGCAATAAAAAACGTGATCTTTGAACTGCAATGATGGGATGTGTAAATAAATAATGCTATTTTATATCAGTACAGCCTAATGTATGACACTCCTATGATACTAAAAGTACAAGACAGTATAATGACTTCGACAGAATATTATCCTACTTTTTTATATTCTACGTTTTTCCTAATAACATCAATACGTGCAATGCCTACGGAGATACACAATACTACTACTTGTGGCAACCAAGGCAGTAAATAAAAAATTGTTATTGTATATCATGATACGATGATTTCTAGTCATAGTACCTAGTTGTTAACGTATATATAAGTCTCCATATGCCTAGTGCAAAAATATTAAAAATTCTATGCATTTCACTCTTTCATACATTTGCATACATAGTTGAAATCGACACTTTGATTTGATCAAATAAACATTTGTGAGGATTTTTACTGTACAAAGATACATGGAAAAGAAAAATTTTAAATTAGTATATCATTAACCCCCGAGTATAGTATTACCGTATTTAACGCAGTAGAAACGCGATGCGTTGCATACAAATCGTGAAGAACATGACGCAATGATAATAACACAACACACAAGCTATTTTAGTTGAAATAACTATTTGACGCTTACAACCGTGTAAGAAACAAATCCTTTCCATCCAAATAGTCGTACTGTAACGAGGAAATCGATGCCCATAAAAGAAAAAGGATTCATTATTTATTGCATTCGATTTAACTAACACAAAACAAAGAGTGAGGTAAGAGAGAGAGAGAGAGAAACAGACAGGGAAATAAGTGTTCTTGTACTTGGTAATTACATTCGAAGTTGAGTTTACACCCCTTTATGTCTCTCCTTTGGTTATTTCATGCAAACACGAATTGACTATTATAATATGAGAAACGCAATAACAAATACTTCAATGACTGTTTCTAATAGTAGTTGTACATAGGTGACTACACAATATAGACTACAGAATACCATACTTAGGTATATTCAATGTAATGTTCAAACCAACACATAAAACTACACGTACAGAAAGAGGAACGGACGACTGACATTGAAACAGGAAAATTAGTTCGAATTATTCGAATCAGTAATAACCGAGTGGCTCAGATGGAAATTAGAAGTCAGCTAACTGCACAAAAACTGCGTTCGCAATGAAGGACTATAAATTCAGCAGAGTAAAAAAGCAACAATCATTTCGTCTACTTATTCTATGCACATAAATCTCCCAGCAAGTTTTATTTACTTGATATTGGTTACCTTACTACCTTCGATTCCATGATAAATCTCACTTAGGTAAATTTGTGTACTTTTACAAGACTCAATGTCAATATCAAACAATACAAAACTTAATTCACAGCTACAGACTTGTTAACTAATCCAAACTAAATAACAGATGTTAAGTCCACAGCCGAAAAGAACAATCACAAACAATAATAGTCGAGCTAGCCTTGTTTACTCAATCTATTATTAACCAAAGGACTTATAGTGTCATGCAGGCCATGCCACAAAAACACCCCATCAAAAGAACCCATCAAACACACGTGTGTACTTTGTACTTTGTCTTTTTTCATCATCATCACCAATACCAAAGGTATAGTGCTCAACTCACGTCTGTTCCGCGTACTAAGTACACACAGCATTTACTACCACTATACTCTACTACCACAATAATACTCCCATCCATGTAAACCCAAAATGGACCACTCACAGAGAAAATGAGAGTAACCAAGTGTTAACTACTGTTTATTATTCAGAGTACGATGCTAATTGGCCTATTCTTTTGTACTTTACCATTAACTGCTAAAGAGCACAGTATATTACACATTGATATTACGTATCCATCTCCAAAAAACCCAAATTTAAGCTTCCATTGTTTACTGTTTGAATGAAAGTTATAATAATATTCCTATCTCAATGTTTTATCCTTCAATTAGATCTTAATCATAGTTCACAGCAACAGTAGGGAACATGAATTCCTTATACTACCTATAGCTATGCAGCCAAAATATTCAACCGTTGCAGAATCATCAAGCGTTTAAGACACCTACAGAGTGTACAGAGTGATCGTTAAATTTTAATGCATACCTACACATAAAGAATCTTATTAAGTGCCATGAAAACCCCTTTAATTTTCCTAGGAGGTGGTATTTGAAGTGTATCTTAAATCATTATTATGGTCTTTAATGCATAAACCAATATATACGGTAAAAGAATACTATTATTATGGTACGGTTTTGTTGGATTCAAGAACTGAAAATGTAAGCTGTCTGTAAATATTGAAGAACAACACACGCGTTGTGTGATTTTGATATAGTGCTTTATGGGCTTACCTTATATTGATATTTTTGTCTTTCTTGAACCTGACTCAGATACTGATCCCATTCAACAATCCGAAGTCGTAGCTGAAGCCAGCGTTTTTTAAGGCTTTCAATCCTTCTATTGCTTTTAACATCCGAGGCTCGTCCTTGGCTTTGGCATTGTCTCAAAGCAGCGTGAACTACTGAAGCATTCGCTTCGATTTCAGCTTGTAGAGCCTGTAAAACCAAGAGAAAAAAATCTGCGTAAAATACAAGTCATAATCATAAATCAAACAGAGCTGTGTACTTAAATCATCCTTTGAATTAATCACAGCAACTAATCATTCCATCTTACATTTACTATAAGCTCTTTTCATTCAAAACACCCCTGCATCCTTAAACACCACCACCACACATATCTTTATAGGTATACATACATCCAAAACACATCCCTTCGTGTAGTCTTAAACATTAAATGCACAACCAAACTTAACTATATGAATCGTCTGACGTATAAGGTCTTTTATCTCATTACATCGATACACGTTCAAGTTGAAATCTTTGAATCCAGCATCATGCACAGTCTTGATACGATAAATATATAATACATAAAGTGCATAGAATATAATGCGTTGCAAGACAAGGCGTATACGAAATGCTTGATACTTTTGTAATTTAATATTAATATTAAGATTTATAGGAATATAATACACAGGTATTACCAGATATTATCAGTCATAAAACGTATTAGCCGTTTTCTACAGTACAGATACGACAGAGCCCCAATGTATTAAGACTGTTACACACAGCTGCCAAAACTAATCTCATCAATACATGTTCTCTCATCTCCATCTCACATTTCCTCTCACACAGTTTTACACTGAAGAAGAAGCGACAGCTCCATTCTGTTTTTTATTATTTCTTTTCATTGGAATCATTATCATCATGACGGAGCAGAGCTCATTGATGTTTTCCGCACTGTGGAACTCCGATTCAGTCTTTAATTAACAATAAACTCGTTGCAATGAATAGGAGAAGAAGACTTATCGTAAAATAAATACTACAATGGATACTATGGACATGCCTATCAAAAATTGCATTCTTTGTAAACTACTTACTCAGATGTTCGTACATGTAACTAGTAAAAACACAAATATGTAAGTGTAATGTATCTCTATCTTGGCTAAATATCTTTACAATATACCTTTAGCATATACCTGGTCTCATTTACGTTCGTTTACTTACAAGCGTGTAGCCCTGGCCCTTATTGTGCTTATGCAACGAATTACTAACAACTAAAAACTATAATGCTTCTCGTTATTACAATACAAGCAAGTAGTACATTACATTGTATAGAGTTACATTTTGTATGTACTTACATAGAAATGATTTCAGGCCAGCAGCTGAGAAATCCAAGTTCTATTGTTTTTCTCGTGCAGTGTATATAATCAAGCCAAGTAGCCAACTGCATTACAATTATTATCAACAAACACAATACACGACACAATAACCCTTTCCAATAAAATTTGACAAACACTTAGAGATAATCATGTAATGAATCTTGTATTCGCTACTACTCCTCCCACTATTAAACTTACAAAGCACACTGTGTTTAAGGTTAATACGTTCCAACAACTTGCAGCACGACATAAAATGAAATTACTTCTACTAGTAGAATCCGTCATTCCTCTGTTTATATAAAAGTACAAATACTCAGAAACTTAAATGCACACTGCAAAAATCAAATCACACACTACAATTCGGTTTAGGTCAAATTTCCGCTCCACACTCATTTGCAATCAGATTCAATTGAAAACTACAAAGTGCACATTCAACGATTACATAGAAATTAAGGACTTGAGAGTTTGTTTGATGTGGCGACCAACAGTCTGCCGTGTAAATATCTCTGGCATTTCTATAATACCTAAAGTAATAGGTACACAAGGTTTCCTTGACTTGACTGACATTATTAAAGAATAATAATATTACTATCCCACTAAATTTCAATGCAATATGTAAGTAAGTACCTACCAACAAGTTATTGCTTTTGTAAACTGTGAACAACACAGTACAACGAGTATCTCTTTACAATAAGTAGTCTCAAATGCAAGTGGTAGCCAATATTATGCTTTTACTACTACAACTACTGATACTACTACACTACAAACAAAATCACAACACAATGCATTGTGCAAAATTCATTCAACAATTTATTTGTTACGCTATAGCACAGCAGCCTGCAAGTCGTCTTCTGTTAGCTAATAACTACTAGAACTACAAGTACTACTTGAAAAATAATATTGCTATACTAACGACCACAGTATAGCATAAAGCATAGTAGCATATTTATACTCAATAACACAGCACAATCGAATACAATGCAATACACCTCTATAAAACTACTGGGAGCAACTTTATTCTATCAATCAGCATGAGCTCACTATTTCCGCCATTAATTTGCTCAGACATGGTTCATTAGATGGAAGAACAACGTCCCGTTAGAATCAAATTACAAAGAAGGCCACGTCCACTAATAAATATACTTGCTAACTGAATACATCGACATGATGCAGCAGCGATACAATTTCTTACAATACACAACAATACAGCCGACCTGTTAACACAGACGCTACCGAGACCTTATATTCCAAACACACACACAAACACACACATAGAGATACTCTTTCAAACAAGTGCACTGATATTACACTTACAAGTAATCCCTGTGTATGTAGAGTATAGTAATGGCAACGTTTGTGTATAATGTTTGTACACACACTTGGAAGTTGTATTTACAGTGTGAATTGAATTTTATGAATATAGTGTAGTTTTCAACATCACACTACTTAGGTATAGACTAGTAACAGTCTTAGTTCATGCAATACGTAGGTAATGGGTGCGGTGAGCTTGTAGCGTATTATTATTTACTTTTGTATAATACATAATACTGAAGATAATCACTGATTGTGAGATAGTGCATAGAGTACAGTAGTATGCTATGGTCATCGTCAGCATTTCTTTGGACTTTAAAGTTTTGACCATAATGTATAAACTATATACAGACGTCTGGTTGTGGAGTAGAAGTGCATGGGAAGGAAAATGTCTATAAGCGATAAGAAAATTACGTGTTAACCGACAAAACAAGACAGACGGCATACACAGTATGTACAAAGTGTTGTTGTTGTTGCAGTGTAATTTTCTGTTTAAAAATTAGTCGTTCGTTCGTCTTAAGTCGATATAGTTACATACATATGCACAATAAAGTATAAGGAAAGAAAACGTGAACACGTAACTTGACGTAACGTAACGTCCCAAAGTGTAACCAACGAATGCAATCCAACGGTTCACGATTTGCAACATTTTTGCAGGCAAGCTGACAGCGATAAAAGTATATTACATTGTAGTCAACTTTAACTAACGACTAAATCGCTTAAAAAATACTCAACTGGACTTGATCATCCCATATGTCTTTTGCAACACGATATACAGCCTGACATATATGTACAATATATTTCTATAGCGAGTATAAATAAGACACGCATACTTACATTTAGTTATATCGTAGTAAGTACTTGCAAGTTGTGAATGTATCTTTTGAAATAGTCAAGAAAGAGTGGAGAAGACAGTAAAACAAATGTGTATGGGTTGTATTTAGTTTAAAAAATGCACAGGGCACGTAATACTGGTAATAGCAGTATTAGTCGAATGTAGAAAAGCACACTGACTGCAATAATAATAATAATAAAAGCTAAGGAGACAATAACGACCTGAATGATGACCAAAGAGGCTTTCTTTTAAACATTGCATCTTTATTTGAGAATCTCAACTCATCACGTTGTCTCGTCATCGTCCCTCCAACCATCACACCACACCACACCACAAAATCTCCACTCTGATCTCCAATTAATTTCTAAAGGGGCCTTGTTAAGTACAACTCCAAGAAAGACAATCGAAAAATGAACTCTAACAAGGACGACTATTATTCTAACTCAATTTCATATAATGTCCACTATTGTTTCCCATCATTTCCAAAAGAATCAATCACGTTTGCTTTGTCATTCAAACTAATTTGATTTCTGTGCTATAGGCTTTATACTTTCTTTATACTTTTTATCAAAATTACATACATTAGTATTTCTACGCTAGAGATTCTTGTCGCATTTTCTTCTTCCCTTACTTGCTCTTCTAATAAAGCCTTCTAACCAACATTACATTTCAGATCTCACTCAGCGTTTTCAATTTTTCCACTTTTATTATTCTAACTTTTGCTAATAGTACCTAGAAGTACTTGATTTTTATTTAACATTGTAGTGTGTTGAGAGTGAGACTTCATACAATTCATTTATTTGCTTATGCAAAACTACTTTACTGTAATTCGACTTGCGAATTGATTGTGAGTTTACAGTTTGCTCATTCTTCGCCCAAATCATTGTTAGTGTAGTCTTGCGATAAGTTTGTTCAAGATGATGGGAGAAAGTTTTATCGGAGCGAGACTGACAAGACAAATAATAAAGTCATATTTTTTAAGAATGAACTCACACTTACATTATAATGGAATAACGCAATCCTACTACACAACACAACACATCATTCAAAATCAGTTCTGCTTATTTATTATTTGCTTAGATAGCTATGAAATATTTCACACTGTGCTTTCAGTCCCTACATTTGATATTGTTTACTACTACCGCTTCCATAGTACAATTACAATAAACCAAACACAACTATGGTCTATTTAATGGAATAATGTCTGTAGTAGTTGTATTTACGTTTACTTACTGTACACACAGGAAGAATATTTTGCTGCGGCAGTATCTGTAGTACAGTACAATAACAGCTGCAACAATGTAATAGCATTATGAGCTTCAGAACTTAAACAACAGGAGCACATTATAATAACTGTAGGAAATCCACAAGACAATAAATAAGCGTAAACAAGAACTGCATTATCTGTAGAGCAGGAGAAGTGGAAGAAGTCTAATGTAACATGCGTTATAATATCATAACGGTCTAAACATAAATTTCCATCCATTAGCAATGCTCGTAATCAGAAATGAAAAGACAGCAATACTAACCATAAGCAAACCAAACCAGGTGAAACACATTATAGACGCGTATATCTGTTATGGCAGTAGTGGTAATAAGTGAAGTGGACTACTGTTAATAAATTACAAACTAATTACTACCTGCCTTAACTAATACAATGTTCTTAGAAACACACTTGGTAGAGTATAGAAGAGCCCATGTAAAACCTAAGTAGGTAAGTTCGTCACATTAGCAGCTACTATCTCATTTCTCAAAGATTCAGACACAGACTTCCACTATATTGCTACATACGAGTAGCTATATAGGTAAATTAACTAAGCTGAACCATTTCAATGTTCCACAATTCATTTACTAGGCAAAGGCAATGCAAGTAAAGCAATTTTCAAATCAACTTCACTTAATTTCCTATACAAGGACTTGTGAGCTCATTTACAAACGAAATCAAGGGAATTTTAATATTATTACTATACCTACTTAATACTTACTTTTACACTTACTATACACATACACGTATGAATCTCGGTTCTTCTTATTGTTAGATAAATTATTACCAATTGCTTTCAAGCCTTGGGCTAGACTTGCATTGCATTGCACACTTCTAGTTCTAGTGTAGCATATGGAATCCCATTCTCCCTTATTACCACTACTGTTAAACTATGTATCACGAGATGAAAAGCTACATTATGGATCTATTGTCTGTATTATTATTCTAACAATAATAAAATCTAAAGCCAACATTAACACAAATGTGTTATTGTAGCTAAATGGTCAATCAGCGTGATCCGGTTCAGTAGACTGTACAAATACATACTGTAGTAGGTATACCTACCTACATAGTTTGAGTTTTGAGTTCCTTCTTTTCAAAATGAGTGACTTTTAGAGAAAGACACGGTAGTATTATTTTCATGTCAACGTCAATAACCCAAAACTACGAGGTTTAAGGAACGGATGTTTTAGATAGGAACGCACGCTATGCTCTACTCACTAAAGCCGTTGGTAAATAAATGCTAATCCAAAAGAACAAATACAAAGTAAATAATACTTTTAGTTGTATCGTTGTATGTAGGTACTATTATTGTATGGACAATTTAATACACTCACATAACACAACAACACAACGGGTCACTATTTTACATACTACTAATACAATTATTAGTACAATACAACACAATCCACACAAAAGCATATGTTGATTTGACGTACGCTCTCAGACATCAAACATCACACACACTGGCTATTTAATATTCATGCACTAACTAACAAAAATTCAAGTAAGCAAGTACGTGGACGCGACGTGCACGAAATAAAACGATGATGATGATGAAGAGCATTCAATTATTATCGACTGGGGCCAAAAACATTGTCTATATGTGAATTGTGAATGCATTTACGTACAATACTTTTAAAATGTACCTACCTACAGAAAATTTGTTTATAACAAAACACACCTCACCTTAGTAGCTTCATTATTATATTCTCTCACAAATCACCTTCCTACTTTTACCTGTCTCACTGACTTCATTGAATTCAAGCAATTATCAAAAGCAAATATCATTTATTCAGCTGAAACTGACTTGACTAAGACATGAAGGGAGTCGATAGATTGGTTTTGGTTCTCCTGGCTTTTGCTTTAAGCTTGGCTATATCTATATCTGTGTGTATTTCCATTTACATGTCTTGTACAGCTTGACTTTGTACTTGTTTTTTTTAATTTTAGTAGCAGCTTTGCTTATAACGATACCACCAAACCATCAAGTGTGGTAGGTCAATCCTGTTACTAGTTTGCCCTATAGTTATAACAAGCGTTCACATTAGAAAAGACATTAGTCAGCACACACTTATACATTGTGAAGTGAGCCGATTTTTTTCATTAAACAGATACCACCTGGCTTGGTTTGGTTTTGTTTTACTTTGCCTATATATTATTGAACTGAACTAAACCTAAAGGGAAGGGTGCGAGATAGATGAATGTATATATGTATTGTATGTGTATGCTAAAGTGTAATATTAAGGTAGGTACACAATACTAGAAGTGGCAACACAACCCTGGTTCAGCGTTAAATGTTTACCTTCGGTATCGAATATGAATTGAAATGACCATACCAGTTTGACTGATTATAATAATGCAAGACCCCAGGTATCTGGCCTGGCCACACCACACCTGACACACATCCTCACGCGTTCACATGCACCCATCCTAAATTTTAAATGCACCCTTGCTTCATACTATCTCAATCCTTGTTTAATTCCTAAATTACTGCCCTGGAAAGTAATAACCATTCAAATATGCAAGGTTTACGGCATTCTAATGAATTTCAATGAGAACAGCATAATTTTTATCGTTACTTTATGAAAAAGGAGTTGTATTCTAATAACCTAATAGTTTGTCAGGGCAAATGATAGTTTGCAAGCATTTTTTGGGTGTACTAATGGTTTTAATATTAATTAATTAAAGCGCTGCCCATAAATGGATAGGAAACAATATTGCGAGACTATGCTAGTACAAACCGCTCTAACATTCCTTAAATACCGACCAATATTGTTTTAACGGGACTGTGGAAGAATTTCGATACAATTTGCAACAAATCTGCTAGTACTACTCAAGTAATTATTGTAAGTACTGTATGTACTGACGAATGCATTTTACTGCTATACAACACGTACATGTACTCTCACAGTTTCTAAGTTATAGGCTAAAGAAAGAAAAAAACTACAGTAAGTTTTTTGATTAGAGCGGAAACAAAATCGCGATTTCACGTATACAAGTAATGCAACCCACCTATTTGGATGAAGTATATGGAAAGCCCATTAAGATGTTTTGTTGTGGGTTTGCCCTGTCCTCCTTATGATGTTAATCAGCTCCGTGAAATAAACGTGATAGTGGTAGGAACTAACTGAAACAGATATCTCTATGTGCATTAAATTACATCGCATAGACAAACACCTTATCTAGTGTACAGTACAAACACTGAATTTATCGTAACTTAGTCAATAATGCTTTTCCCTATATGTAGAGAGCTTTTAGTTGTGATGCAGTCTCAGTATTTACACGTACAACATCAAAGGTATCAGCAACAGACGGCGTATATGCAGACAGACTTACGTATACTGGTAGCTTCTTTCTTTTCGGGTTAGAAAAACAAACCCTTATGCTTTGCTCCCATTAGATTCGTCTGTAATATGTTATGTTCACTTGCACATTCTCCTAACTGACATAAACCATTCTAAAAAACATTATGAAGTAGAAAATAAAATTGCATTGCAATAATAATAACACACAGGCAGGTTGTTGCCCCGCTGTTGTATTTACAAATAATTTGAGTCTATGTATCTAATGTACATAGAGAGTCTCTGTTCTACTATCTGTATACCTAGAGTACACATAAACGGCATAACATACTAATATTATGCATACACCCGTATGTACTTATGTAGCAACAAACAAGGTATATATAAAAATACAATGTACGAGACAGATAATATTTTATAGCACAGACAAAACTAGTCATGTACTCTTTCTACCAAGATACCGAACAAGACCAACGGTCTACTACAAACAAATATACATCAGGATTATTATTCTAATTCGTTTAGAATGTTGGCTGTTGCGTAATATTATTATTAATGCTCTATATGACTACAGATACATTCCTAAGTTTACTTTAAGCTATTTCTGTAGCTCAGCAGTGGTATACTACAAGTAAAAGAAAGGATGAAATCGTAACATTATGTGCACCCACTTCACCTTAGACTAAGGATTATGCTTACCTAAATAGTTTTGTAGTGTATGCATGAACGTACTGTATATGAAGTTTTGTTTGGTTCGTTATTCATTACACATGATTTCCCAGTTGTTACTTTGTTACACGGATCGGAGAACGTAGCATTAAATATTTCCATAATATTCAGACAGCATGCATCCCACGATTTTAACTTAAGGCAATACATTTTCACACAAATTATTGTGTATCTTTTAGCATGACAGAGTTGATTTGACTCTCATCCTCATCTCTTGTGTGTCGAGAGTTTCTCCTACTTACTTTAGACTTAGACAGCTTTACTTATGTAGCTCGCCTTGACTATTGACAATTGTTTGTTCTACGGTAGACACAAAAGGCAAAGCAAAGGTAAGTCTTCATAAAGTTAGAATTATTGTAATCGTATAGTTATAAGGTAAGCTAACCTTCCTCGCCCGCCTCTAACTCTTCCCACATATGTTCATAAGGCTTTAATCCAATTTGACAAGAATGGACAAACTCACTTGAGCAGTTCAAATAAAACTAATCATATTTAATGTATTGCCAACTGATCCTTAGCAACTCTCTGTAGGTTTTTACGACTGTACACTAGTCTTACCCACTATCAATTTACATTATCTTTATCTCCTTCCTCCTCCCCACTATGTACTACCAGTCCACACACACCTAATAAGCGTCTATAAATACACCGATTCACTAAACACACACACAGACACAACAGCAGATGGTCACTTTATTTCTTAACAAGCTCAAAGTCAACATCCCAGTCAGCATTCTAATGGATGAACCGCATCCGACTGAGGCAACGTGAGTAAAAGTTCATTTCTCAGATCAGCAGATAATCATCATGAACATATCTTGCTACATAAAGAAACCTCAGTTGGATTTACACACAAAAGGTGTTCGTTCCTTCACATTCAATAATGTAAATATGTAAATAAATATAAGTCAATAACATATGTGCGTGATCTGTACATAATAATATGCAGATTCATACATTAATATCTATAATCATCCGTAGTACCTTCCTGTATATTAGTATGTATTCTCATTCTATTCTACTATAATAAGTACAACACATTCAGAAGAATTCACCGATCAAGGATAATGATCCGTACTTGGATGAAGGTACATGTACATTATGTACCTTAAGCTAACTCTGTCACAGATAAAGTAAGTAAATTTCAATCAGTCACAGTCGCCATGTTGAGAATTTCTTACAGTGGTATCAGTACACTACGTGTCATTCATTCATGTTTCCATTTCCATTCTGTTGTGTCTCCCTTCCCGACTTATAATAATAATACTACTACAAGGATTCACGCTGTTTTTTTGTCACTCACACACATACCACGCAAGCCGGTAGTGTCACATTATGTCTGCCTCATAAATACTCGTACATGCATTTATCAACAAAGAAACTACGGCGATATCGAACAAGTATTGTAGGAGATAGTAGTGATATGACACTGACAATATTCTTCAGAGAAGCATCGCATCGCAAATGCAGATAATAATCAACCAAAGCCCATCACAATTACTACACCGTGACAAAATGACAATAGCATGAATATTAATACGACTTTCTTCAGCATATGCATACACAATGGTAAATCCCATGGTAAATTACTCAACTTTGCCACACAGCGCACTACTTTACAACAAACAAGAAAGTGCAACCGAATCTCTCTCTCTCTCTAATCTCCTACCGTCGTAGAACAACACACGAGATTACAATAAGCTACCACTTACTTGTACTGTACTTACTATTATAATATACCCATACATCGATTAGTTTACATTCTAAATAGTAAATACAAAACAAAATAGTGCTAGAAAAGAAATTTACAATTCCTCTCTTATTCTTCTTTGTATACAGAACACACACTTCTTCCTAATAAAAAAATAATAACAATCAAAAAATCTTGGCTTTAGTGTCTCTAGCCACTCGTCTCGTAATACTCAATAGAATTGCAGAGGCTATGAATAAAATCCAACTAACTATGTGGTATTATAATACATACTTAAACATTCACACAATTGGCTTCGCTTCTAGTAGCATTGCAGTAAGTATTATGTATGTATGTATATGCACTAACGTGTAATGTCATGTAAATGATAGGGTTGAACACCAAAATTGTGTGCAACATACTCATACATTGTCTGACTACACATTTTTCTACTCGTTTGGTTATTTCATGTTTGAATTGTAAAGTAGTTTGCCTCTATAAATGACTTTGATGTTCTTGTGTGCTTTTTGCATGTATTCTATCTGTACTAGGTAGTCTCAATATATATGAGCATAAAAATTGCTCTCAACTTACTAAGCTCATGCACTGATGACGATTATTTTGAACGATCTACCTACACACTCAGAACACTCCACAGGTACTGTCTCTTTTCCACAATAAAAATAACATTCTCAAGTCCATCAAAGCGTTTCGCTCAAGTGACCACAATAATAGTACTAATAGGACTACTACACTACAGGCGCATACAGCTTTTATCTGCATTACTGCTATATAACACAAGTACCTTTTTCAAGTGGCTTTTAGTGCTGTGACTGATTGTTCTGCTGCTATACTCGACGAAAAGAACAGAATCCTCTTTTGTCACCAATTTTTGCAGAATGGAACTAGGTATACACCTTCATTGCATTATGCTATAGACTCAGTATGTAGTACACTAAGAACATTTGTAACTCTACTATTCTTTTTAAACTATTTTTATTTTCTCTCAAACTCTCAGTGTATTTCTACTATACTACTAGATAAGCATCAAAGCATTGCAAAGCAATCGCGAAAGAACTACCATTACATTATTGTGTATTGTATTCTTGTGATACTATTACCACATAGTTAAATTGCCTTCAGACTGAGAGAGATAGAGAGAGAGAGACACTGTACTGAAAATTCTATGCAACCTTAGCTTTGCAATAAAGTCCTGTGTTGTACTTGTACACAGACCAATGCCTCTCTATGCATAGTTCAATTAAATGGAATCCCTACATTCAAACTGAACATTTGCATTGAAACTCGAATCAACTGGTAGAGCAATAAATAATGCTACTGCACTACAGTAGGTAGCTATTTGTACAAGTCGTTCGTACATGTAATGAATGAAATGAATGTATTTGTAATACAAGTTACCTTGTGAATTATTCTATTTTAGCCCGTTCTTCGCCACATCATCACAATGATGCACATAACAGTCAAGTACTCGCACCTCATTATTCACATACGAAATTTCAACAACAGATCCATACTGAGAATCTGTACAGTCACGATCGCACTGTATACAAGCTATACAACAACACTATTTATTACCATTACAAAGGACACAACGATAACTAGAAGTAACTACATAATAAATGCAATAAAAGTACTCTTCTATACACAGCGTGTTGCAATCAGACGAAGATATATTGCTCATGTCTTTATACCACCAATACTTTACCTACTAGGCACTAACTCTAACTATTATAGCTGCATTACAACTAATAAGAGCACTTTAATGAATTTAAAGGTAACGAGCACAAATTTATAACTTATCTCTAATGTATGTAACCAAAGAAGAGGCTAGTTTGTATCTCTCTTTCTAGCTTTGACCGGTATTCTATTTAAGTACTCCCAATAATAAAACTGAAATAGGTAATCCATTCTATAAGTTTCCACGTATTTATACAACAAAGTGCACACATCATATTACTTGCTATCTCATTTAGTATCTAAGAAGTGTAGAATTGCTTTGCTGTGTGGCTTTACGACTTGAAAAATATGGGCATAATATATTATCTTGTGAATGCAGACGTAGTTAAAATGTATTTATTTATGCAATTATTCACTAGACACTAGATGTGTGAGTGTTGTGGTATGTGTGCTTTAGCTTTTTTGACGCTGTCACTCTTTTACATTGTAAATAAGAGTTAGGACACAAGACAAATAGAAAATTAAGAAAGAAGCAAATGCGAGCGAGCCAAATGAGAATCCTACACAGAATTTACAGACATTAGCACGCTAATCTTTTTCTTTGGATGAAACACTGTAATAATAATGCATTGACGTGAATTGGTTGTTTTGCCTGATTCGCCCGATGAGTTCCCTCACTCGTTGTGGCTTCGTTCGTTATTTCGTTCGTTCGTTGTTTGTAGCTATAAAGCTGGGCTTTTCTTCTTTAGCTCGATGCTGTATGTATGTGTTGTAGTGTGTATGTAATTCTAATGACTGACTGACTGACGACGAAATCTCCTCGAGCAAGTTTCAGTGGAAATATGCTCTTAGCCTTGAGCCAAGTGCAACAATTGGCATGGCATAAGGCATAATCATTACCTTTCCTTTAGAATTACAATCTTATGGTACTTGGAGTCAGTCTATTGCGTCAACTAACTCGACTTAACTCAGGAGGAGAAACTCATTAAAGACTCAAGTGATGTGATGTGTGTAGCCATTTGCTTTGCCGGTCTTTACTTTGCTTGTACACAGGACCTACACACAACCTACACTATGTTTCCTAGCAAAGTAACTCATAAAAAATATGACTATGTATGCTTGTACTTGTGCCTATGTTCCTATGTTGTATACCTGTATACCGTGCCTATGTGCGTGTACTAGCTTACAATATTAGTTAATATTGTAAGCCAGGATTACATGATTGTTATTGCATAAGGCAGATTGTAGAAGAGAGCCGTGTGGAAGTTTGTTTGGTGTGCTGCGGCAGGCAGTTGGCTTTTTACGTGTAAAAGCCTCTTAATAATCATGACGACTAAAATAATGATTACTCCATTATATTTTCATACTTCACATGACAAACATTTTCAAACAGACACAAATCATATATCTATTCACTCCCACACCTTAAACTTGATTATATCTATAGTTCCATCGCATACTTCGTCAACTCCGTCGTAGAGGAAAACCTATTACTACCTAATTTGAATCCTCATCACATTCATTAGGCCTGCTCATGTTTTGTAACCTTACGCTTGTACATGTACACTCGAATGACTTTTTTGCAGTTTTTGACAAGGAGGCCGACCCTTCCTGTCTCTATGAACGATTGCCACTGTCAACTGTAGGGAAATGAGTACTAATAGCCTTAGACAGACTAAAAATTTATATAGCAAGAATTCATGGTGTATATGGAGTATAGACTCTGTAGGAGTGTGTGTGGTACGTGTGTTTATGTGTTTTGTATATTTTGTGTGTATTACACCACACTTTAAGTACTTAGAATTCAAAGTAGCTACAGCAGCCTTTTCCTTAGTGTTTGTTACAACTTACACACACACACACACCTCACATTCAAGTGAATAAACAGATTCAAGTTAAAATTATACGTCCTCCTCTCATCAAGAATTCAAATTCAACTCTGCTTGCACTTTAGTCAAACTCGTACAATTACAGAAATATAAAGCTGATAAAATCTAACAGATATTCAATGAATGTAATGCAAGTACTAATGGGGGGACGTATCTAACACTGTCGAATAAATCATTGAAGAAAAACCTTGTGTTACATTGAATTATAGTAGGTACTAACAAACTGATGTTTTTCTAAGCAGTCAGTAAGCAAAACCCTTTAAATTCTACACCTTAACCCTTACACTCACACAGTCAGAAAAAAGCGAGGAAGAGAAAAGATAGTACGACAACAACTATGTGAGTCTTCTCAACTCGGAGCGTACATTAACACATACACCCTCTCTCTCTCTCAGCATTTAGCTGTCATCATTTATCTCAAATTCAGTTCTGCCTCTCATACATTCTGGCTGGAGCACTAGAAGTAGGTAGGAATGTCATAGATTCAACTGAAATGGAATGCTAATGTAGTAAAATAAGAATGAATGTAAAAAATTACAATAAATTCTTCGATTAAAACTAATCTTTTATTCCTACAGAATGACATGTACACATATAACCACAGGCCAGGTACTACGATTCTCGCAGTAGGATTTCCCACAATTCAACGTTAAAAAAGCTTTTATGTTTATTCGCGTAATTGTGAACTGTGAACAAAATAAATATTACAAGTGTTTTTAAATGAAGTAGGTACTTGTGTAGTGTATGCAATTCCTTCACCTTGCAAAACCCACATGAAGTATTCTTTTTAGTACATCCATAATTTTTTGGATTTTTTTTATGAAAGATTAACTTAAGTGCTCTAAGCACGTAAAGTGTAGGTACCTGTATAATATACTTCTAAACGAACAATGTATGTATATGTAGGTTCGTAAGTATATTGACGTAGTAAAGATAAGTATGGTTACTAACATAATGTAAACAATAGGTATGTAATGTAATTATTGCGCAGGTAAAACAATGAAATCCATAACGTGCATCCAAAAGCCATCAAAGCCATTTACCTACAAGAGAGATGGATAGGATTATTGTAATAAATGTAATTCATGGTGAAAAAGAAAACTCCTCAGACATGAATTCTTGTTATTTAGGAGCATTAGTAGTGTCTATTTGAATGGAAACAGAAAAACATGGAGTTAATTTTCTAGCAGCCCTCTTGATAATTTGATGAATGAACGAGTGAGTTCAATTATTTTCTGATTAATGTACATACAACTATAGAATTAGAGATGAAACTCTACGAAATAGAATTGAAATGATAAAAAACGATCTATCACAGATTTAGTATTATATACGTACTGTGCACTGCATGGCCCATTCCAGAGTGTTTATGTCGAATTTCATTTGTTCGCATTTTACACAGTCACAGTATTCATGGCTCTCCTACTTTGTACAATCATGAGTAGAAACCAAGTACAATACTCTTTTGCAGCAAAGGATAGATAGAAAGAGAGACAGAAACCTATACTTAAGTAACTTATCATGCGTGCCTTCCTTATTTCGTGAAACAAACCACTGGATTCAACAACTTTCAACGCTACTCTAGTAATCTAGTAATAAAATCCTGCAGTAATCTTTTCATTCGATACGCCATGCCATCATGCTACATGAAACTCTTAATTCGTATCTTCGTGTGTACATTGAGCTACATATATCTCTCCTACAGATATAATACACTGTACTAGTAAAATAGTAGCTAATTCCATAATATGATTATCTATTCTTTCTCGTGTACTCCACTATCTCAGCTGCTATTACTATGCTACTACTATTTACTACCACAGATAGTTTATGTCAAAATTGACTACATTTTGCACTTTGGTTATATACGTTCAACATACATCTGTACTAGTAGAAGAACTCTGTGCCAAAGAATTCTACTGATATGCATGTACTTTATTTATTTGATAATATTACGGTAATTGAAATATAACAGCATGTACATACACGTAAATGATACTTTTTCTAGTTCCATTGTGCTAGAGACAACACAAAGGAAAGAGAAAAATGACATTTTAACTCTGAAAATTTCTCTACAAAACAATTTTCTACTGTGTAATATTATGACATTAAAAAATTAACTATCAACACAATTTTCCTCAATTTTTAGTAACATGCTAACATAATTTGTTCCGGTAGTAAATGCCTCTACATAGTAAAAATAGCTAAAAAACTGCTACAAAAAGATTAGGCATGGTATGATATATATAGGAAGGTACATGTGTACCTACCACCTAAAGAACCATTTTTGCAGTCTAATTTATTTGCATTGTGTGAATATTATTTGAAGTATCTACATTTGTTTTCAGTCACATTACAAAAGACATGCCCATTTTTATGAAGAATCATTTTTTGCACGTGAAGTGTGAATAAATCATGTAGGGTAGTGTTATATTTAATGCTATGCCATGTAAATGATTCAATGCGAAATATTATTGGTTTTGTTTATCTACAAGTAGGTATTATTAGGTAAATCACTTTTTTAAGCCTAGGTATTTCCTATAGGTAATGCACGCTCACATAAATATTTATTTACATATACTTTCGACTTTTGATTCATTGCTTCTTTTATTGCCACTGTTTTTTCTGACGTCTCTCTGTATATAGATAATGCATAAATCCCAAAATTGTGCACAAATGATTCTGTAGTAGTATCAGGGAGTAATTACCATTAGCCTTCGAATGGAATATTATACTCCACCATATACGTACTAATAAATGTACGTTATACTCGATAATGCTTTAAGCAGAAATAATCTTATGGATTTTTTATTATCTTAGCTTAGTCCTCCTACGTCACCATTTCACTAACCATTACCACAAAGAAACAAAAACACCATGAATGATTTTGCTATATGCAAATTGATCTCAAAGTATTTATTTAATGCTACTAAGCTATTCGTGTAAAAGATGGTCTCCTTCAACAACAAGAAGCACATCATCATCATCTTCTTCGTCTACCTCCATTCAACCAACGAACGTAACATAGCCCATAGCCAATGAAGACAGATACTTCTTTCAGCTTTAGCCAATTGATACTACTATACAATATAACTACTACTTACTCTAAACCATTATTGTTATACTAACACTAACAAGCAAAACTTTATACAGACACAAGAACATATAAAATACATAGCTACGTTCAGAAAGTCACCACCAAAACACTGCACTGCCTTTACCACCTCAATGAGAAAATAGTGCAATAGAATTACCATGAACATAAAAACATGACAGAAAATAAAATACATAATGGAGCTTACTGCACTCCTTGCTTACTGTTACAACTAAAATTACGAATACACAGTCCCAGTATAAACTCACACTACTACTAACACACGTCTCGTTCCTTTCGTATGTACATTACAATAATATTACAACACACCTCTAGAGTCATAAACTTAGCAAATGATAAACCATAAATTGCATTACCTTATATACGTATGTAGCACTAAAGTTTTAGCATTCAAGAGTGTATTAGCATTAACAGAGAACTTCCACAGTCTACAGACACCATACAGAGATACATTTTCTTCTTTAATTTCACAATACAAATATACACACTCATTCTAACCATCTCTTGTGTATTACATATGGTATGTATATCATTCTTTTTCTTCTTCTTCCCTTTAAACTTTTGCATCTTAGAATGATTTACCTACACTACACACTACCTACTCCAACACGTACAGTAATAATAGATAGTGCCAACAATCTACAGTAGTATTAAAGGAAGAGATATGTGTGAATTTTTCAAGAGAGAGAGATTTTTTACTCGTCCGTTGGCAAAGCCACGAGTAAAAGACATAATATCATTCAACACATCCGCATCGAATTCCAAATTCCCATTAGCAAGGCAAGGTAGCCGTAGCTTTATAGTAAAACCCAAGTAGTGAAGTCACCTCCTGAAGACAATTGAGTGATGATGATGATATAAGCTTTCGCGAACTTACAGAAGTTCTCTATGTTATGTTCATGTACATATTATGTTCTTGTTCTTCAAGAAGACCAAATCCAACTAATGCCTGTTCTATTACATATGTACATGTGAATTTCTTTCTAATAACTATAACTATCGTCTGTGTATGAAATTATATTAAAATGCACACTGTACATACATTACCTACACTTTTTACCATTATATTATTTTATCTACCTATGTATGTAGCATACCACTGTATTATGATATATTCCTCCATTTGTGCTCCTGCTGTGCACTATATGTTTTCCTACACGATGGGAGTAATCTCTAGCACTTCATCATCAACATCACCAATAATGATGACCATTGCATTTTGTACCTACTTACTTACTTGCATTTATTAGCTACAGTCTAGTGGTATATAGCGCAGAACATGCAGTAAAACACAACTCTACAGAACAAAGCAATAAATACAATAAGAACACCCCACAGATGATGAAGTAGGCAGTAGGTAAAGTTAAAGACACACAGGAGAAGGACTGAATTGAAAAATGAAAAAGATATAATGCACTTAGTTACCTACAAACAATCCTCCTCCAACTAGTGTATTATAGCAGTAGGAGCATTTGCAATACCAAATGAGCCTTCTCCTCACAGAAGCCACTAACAAAACGTTAATATCCCATAGCTCAAAACCACAAGTATAGAGTTGCAACCGGTCTTTCAGGTCACTCAGTTCGATAGACCTTTCACTAATAGGTTAACTTAATTCACATCAAAAGACTTTTCAAAATAATTTCAATAATTCAATTGAATCTCAGTGGTGCAATTCCCAAATCTCATATAGTGCCCGAGGAATCTAACAGTACCAAATTGAAAAGAAGAATGGTGTTTGTTTGTTGTCTGTCTATTCTATGTATGTATGACTTTGTTAAGTAGATCGTTCTATTTACTATGTATTTGCCGCATGAATTACAACAACTCGAACTCATTTACATAATATTATAGAATTCCTTATACATTTATTACTTTTCTTTACACACAAAGTCAGAATCTCTCCTTGAGTATACCATACCTCTCGTATTACTAAATTTTGAAGTACTCAACATCACTCACTCCACATTCTACCCTAGCTATTCAAATTACTCCTAAGCCCAAACCTAAGCTCAGCTAAGCCTTGCTCAACCTTAGTACAACTCTTCTGTGTTATTGTTTCTTCTTCTTGTACAATTTCTCGCTTTCTTCTCTGACTCTGTTCTGTTGTCTCCTTCGTTTCATTAGACGTCGATCTAGTTTCCCTTTGCCCGATTCAATTCACAAAACTAACAAAACAATTGCACCTCATGGCCTAGTCCTGTAATACTGTGGTCTAACTACATACCTCACAATAACAACAAGACCAAAATGTTTTCTTTATTTGTAAAGTACTACGTGCAGGTATGTATGCATCTTTATAACAGCTGTATACAAAGTATTTCTTATTGTTAGAGTTTTATTAGATGTTAGAAATAGTTGTGACAGTCTATGTATAAAAGGATAGGGATAGGAAACAGATCTATGTATGTTGTGGCTACGTTTAAATATGTAGGTAGGTATATAATTATATTTACAGATTGTATTTCGTAGGTATAACCAAAGTCTCAAAGACGACAGTTCATAATGGCTTTGTCTGTTATTCATGTCATGTCACAAAGGTTCATCTGTCATTTTGTAGCACTCGCACAGGCAATCGCTTCTATTGTTCGTGTCTGTAGGTCTGAGACGACGCACTGCATGCGACAGTCAATAAACAGAAGCACAGATACACACAGTCTGAATTTTATTTACAACGCGGGCAATAAATTGGTTCTATTGATGACCATATATATACGAGTTTATTACATTTCTATTAGTAAACTTTCATGTCAACACTTCCATGTGTGTGAGCAGCGCAAGAATCAAAGAAGACTTGTCATATCCATATTCTTATCTACTGTGTGTATTTGTACGGACCACACTAGTTAAGTACATATATCCATTTTATACACCCAGCGACTAATAAGACGCAAATGACTTTGCAAATTACTTATCACTTCATTTAATATGACTTTACCTGCAAGAAACGTCAACTCAAGCAAAAATTTTCACAAAGTAGGCTATCACGAGTTGGGTTGACGTACCTGAACCATTAGTCACAAGAATTGCAAACTACAGCGTAAAATAAAAGCACACGACTTTTTTCGAAATAGAAATTGCACAAGAAAATAATTTCTTTGATATACAGATATTCATATACTGTTAGTCTACAGTATTAGTATGTATAAAAGTAGATAAATAAATTCATCACATTATATTTTATGATGTTAATGAGATTACTAGTAGTAATAGTGCAATGAACACTTTTCTCTTTGAATATGCGAAACTTCTGTGCAACCAAATTGTAAAACGCAGTAATTTAGTTACTTAGAAAGAAAGTAAAATCTACATATATCTATTACAAACACTACCTGATGATTACTCGTAAATTTTTAACTGTGCATGTCCATTAGTGTTATAGTAGTGAGCATCATTTCATTTCTACTGTTATTATCTGTTTTACAGGTGTAGTGCAAATGATTTTGAATGAAAGGCATACATGCATGTTCATCACAATTTAATTTGACAATACCTGGTGGACTCAACTCGTGCAGAAAAGGCTAAAAGCCTTTAAACGACCAAATTATTAGTTTGCCAGCGAAATGCTCAGGCCATTGCTTGCTGAATTCATAGAAGCCAAAATGAGCCAAGGATCCGCACAGCTCATGTTTCCTGAACAATCTTACAACCACTACTACCACTACCACCAGAAGTTCTTCAATTCATCATTAGCACTAGCAGATTACGTAGATTAGCATAATATTGCACACAACCGGAAGAAAGTCAAAACGATTCAACTGAACTGAAAGTTTACTCAAGTTCCTACTACCACCAGCTAAAAGTCAACTCACTAATTTGTCATGAGCAAATTCACTTCACGCACACACATTTGAAAACACACAGAGTTGAAAAGCAACTGTAGCTCTAGTAATAAGCTCCATGAGCTCTCCACACAAAACAACTCAGCTTCAATTATTACATTACACTCGCCACTATGCACTTCTAGAATAGAAACACTATCCATTAAAAATTACACGCAAGAAATCCTCCTATGCTGACACTGATGCAAAAAGTATAGGGCTATAGCACACCAATTAAGAACTGCTATTACTTAGAAGTTGCATGTAAGAAACACACTCCTATATAGTAACATTTTACTTATTAGATGTTTCTGTGTACAGTACCGTCAAATGTAGCACCTTGTATTACAATATAACACGGTATAGTACTGTAGTCACTTTGTTTGCTCATTTCCAGCAGAAAGTGTCTAACTAAAGTGTAGACAAACTAACTGTCTGACAAATCAACTCAAGTCTCACACTAATAGCACCACATTCCCTAAAACAATTAAAATACACGAATTCCTTCAATGCACTTTTTCTCATTGTAATGTTAGTATAGTCGAGGATTGCATTTTTTTGCGCTAGTTTCAGAGTGCTATGCATTGTATAAATCACCTATCTGTCTACACAGAAGAGACAAGCGACACATTTCACGTCAACTCAATTCTTGCTCTCTTTTCCATCTTAATTTACACGCAACAAACGAAAACCAACTAACTGAGCAATGACACAGAGGGGGACAATTAGTTAGAGTGAAATGCTTATTGTTATTAGCTTCTTGGCCTGCCTGTTACACAGCACTCTTAAACAAAGCAAGTGTTCTATGTGTAAATACCTACTCATAATATATTGTACCTACGTATATGTGTGTTTGTGTGAGCTTGTGATTGTAATGCATACTTCGTACTTAGCTTTTCTGGTTTTGTTGATGTTCGTTCGCTCGTTTGAGTAGTGCAGTGCTAGAGTAGAGTGCTTCTGCGTTTTTTCCGTTGTGACTTCACTCCCAATAAATATACAAGGAAAATCCTTTACACACAAAAGTAGAAATACGCACAAATACGAAAACGTAAACATACGCAGAGAGAGAGAGTTCTTTCCAGTGTTTCTTTCTACTCGTAGCGATAAGTATGGCACAACTACACTACAACTACCACGAAAGAAGAACCTACGCCTTTTCCATACAAAACCAACTCCATGCGTCCTGCTACTCTTCTTTGCCTGGTTCTTCGTTGATGTCGATTTCCATGCCCTCCTCTTTCCAGGAGCAATGCAATTCAATGCACTTGCAGCTAACCAGCCTTTACTCCATTGCCTTCACCTTCCCCGGTTTATTCTCTACCACTATTTTATACATAGGACACTTAGGTATATATGTTGTGACCAAAGCTATGTCATGGAGTCATGGCTTATACTTATACAAGGCACATGGCGTGCATTGCCTTGTTTTTCTCCTCTTTTGGTCCTAGAGTGTACACAACCAACTCTCTGGTTCTAAGGAGTTATGTGGTATATTATAGTGGAGGGAAATAATGGTCTGAACTTATACGCACTGAGAACACACACAACTAACTCTTGTGTTGTTGGTTCGATAAAAGACGCCGAGCAGCAGGATGCGTTCAATAATTTCGTTCCGGAAAAGATCATCTACTACTTCCACTTGCAAGCAACCTTATGAACACTACACCATGCACATATGGCACACACTAACCAACCTCCTTGGTCTCATCGTTTTTTTTCATTTCTATTGCTTTCCACTGACAAATTCTCAGATATTCTATTCTCATTCTTTACATTTCCCCCACAGGAATGTATTAGAATAGAAATGTAGTATTCAAGAGGTTCTTTGATAAATGCTCAATCCACCCTTTTCTCTTAAGATAAGAAAGTTTTACTAAGATATGAACCTACTCGGGAAACATTTCTAGTATGCGCACATTTCCTTCAACATAAGTATATATCTAGCCAATACACACCTGAAGATTCCCTAGCCAATTCTAGTAAATTGCATTGCTCCAATTTATCGACCAAAAAATCTGAGTATTTTTCTCTGCAGCACACTTAAAAAATCAATTGTAAGATAACAATGCATAGAGGCACGAGCTGCATTATGTAATGTACCTAAAGTATAATCAATACCTTTACAGATAAATTCTTTCTTACAACAAAAAAATGGTTGTAATGATTACATCTGTATAACTTACAACACGTAACATTAGTAGCAAAGGTATGTACGAAGGTTAAGATGGGTACTTGAGTTTTGGTCCTGCATCCTGTACTAAATACATCAAAATACCTTAAAGTACTCATGCACCTTTGAATTGCATACCACCAGATACCCCCAAAAGGACAGATGGTTCCCTTGAGCAAGTTTCGTCTTGTGCACCAAGTCTCGACGAAAACTTATCTTTGTTAGAGAGACTCTTTAAAATGAAAACAGCCCATGGACCATGAACCCATCATACTTTGGTTTAAAAAGGAAACACAATGAAAAATTCATAGTATTCCCTGTAGGCCTATTATCACCATTTTTAGATAATGGGTTATGTATACTAAACATTTAACTTACAAGATTCCACTTATTCAATATACACGAAAGCACACCATACTTCGTAGCCTAACAAACACCTTGGGTTGGCCACAACTTTAATTTCGGTATTAAATGACTCCTCTGCGGGAATTAAAATATCGTTTTTCCACGGGTGCTCCCTGCTCGTAAATAAAATTTCTTATCTGCCTACTAACTCTTGGTCCAAGCTCAAGAAAATCCACCCTCGCTTAAAATGTGGCTTATTCTTCCCTAGATTCCCTACCAGCTAAGCTAACATACCTTGACTGGACTCGACTACTATTTATAGTATATCAGTTTTTTATGCTTAACAAAAGTGGACACTGGTAATACACACATACTTTCATGTAAGTCCATTTACCTTGCCCCACTGTATATAATAAATCATGAGACTGTTTGATAAAGGTTAATATTGTATACATTGTATTGTACACCCACAACCATATACTAAACCGATACTACCGCTGAGAAATTATGTGCATGAGCACATAGTTGAAATGAAATACATGTGTAAATATAGCTGAAATTATATGTAAGTTTTAAAATACTGGGAAACTTACCAATTGCACCTTAAGCCTTTACATGTGCTTAAATGTATTTGCCTTTGAAAAGGTTCGGTTCAGAAATTCAAGTTTCTGTTTAACAATCCAGACAATAAATTCCACAACTTTCTCAAGGAAACCTTCAACTCACACTCGACAGTCTCTGTACGTTCGTTAAGTTATAACAGTCTCTTTGAAAATATTTCACACAATTAATGTAAATCCTTCGATTTCAGTTTTGCACTAATTGATGTAAATGTTGGCTGTTTTGTGCTCTGGCATTACAGCATGACCAAACTAACCAACTTGCATAATGGAATGTTCAACACAATGAAGTCTCACAGTATAGCTTTGCCACATAATATTATAATACTACATAACAAAACAACGAGAAAATCTCACTTTCCATTCATTTCTTGCACAATTATTATGGTAAAACCAGCTTAAACTTTATTGTAGTAGTACATAAGTCTCTTTCTTGGATCTTGTCAGCTTTGCTTGAACTTTTGTTCATCAGCCAGTTTGATAAAGTGGCGAGAGCTATAATAGATACTTGTAATAGAGAAAAGACACAGCTTAAAGGTGTCACTGTCAACAACTCCAGTGACGTATGACATGCATTCAACAAGACATACATACACACACACAGCTATAGCAGGACGAGAAATTCTCAATCCAATCTTACTAACACAAAGGCAAGTAATATGTAACACACTGGAGAAAATTTCTCATCAACCACCCAAACGACTTTTCACTGTCTTGTCTTGTTCTTGACACTCTTTACTTATGCATACATATATTATATATTATTAAACGCTTGTCCACCCAAACCCTTGTCCTGTAACCTGCAAACACACATTTGTACTTAGATTAAAGTGGTTGACACTTTTCAGCACTCAAATCCTTGTCAAATTTAAACCAATTCAAGTCAATCATCAAAATTAATACTTCAATATCAAATTCCCTTTCCATGTACTCCACTTATCTCTTTAATAGAAATTTTGCATCAATCTCGTATCAAACAACCACTACAAGTCACATGAGCAACAGTATAGAATGAACAAGGCACTCAGGCACATCAACAACAACAAAAACAACCACAGTCAAGTTCCAAAGAATAATATTACATAGAAATACACACAGACTGAGAGAGAGAGACAGAAACGACTACGACTTCTATTATTCTAGTGAGCACAACACGAGCGTCGGAAACGAACTGGCTTGCTTATAGGTGAACACGCGGTGGTGATAGCCAATAGTCCAAGTCACTGATCCAACTTCAACCCCACAGCATGAACATAACACACAAAACAACACACATACAGTGTAGATGTACACAATGCTCTTTACTTTTAAGCTCAACATTCAGCTCTGCCTATAGCTGTATACCTACATAGGTAGTAAAGTAAGTAACCCTACATAATAACACAATGCCACATACATCTCTCGCAGCAGTATACAATTTTCTAGCTTTAACTCGCCTAAACTTAAACACACTTGCCATACCTACCTATACATACTACACTTTTAGAAAAGTATACTTGTTGTATGTATACAAATGAAGCAAACTATTGTCGTAAGTGTACTACTGTCCTGTCGCCTAAATATAATTGCACGTAAGCAACGCAAGGTAAAAGACAGACAGCAAAATCACCTTCAGGCACCAGGTAAGTGTGCAACACCAAAAACCATAACATTATAGTCACACTGCTATACAAGGACTGTTTTCTATATCAATTCTACTAATAACATTTTACATTTTCCATATACCTCTGTAGCATTCACTCACTCAGAGTTCTGTCTGTAGTCTAGAGTCTGTAGAGAGATAGCCTTTATTTCTAAACTAATATGCTTAATCGTACACACAGACACTACTTGTATTTATGTGAGTGTGTGTGACCATCCGTCGTATAACGTCCGGTCCGTCCCTGTCTCCCGGTTTTTCATTTGACTACTTACTATTGAGTATTACAGTATTACATTATGCACGAAGTTGTAATAATATTGTATAGCAAGTCAAGTTATAATTCGAGCTATGTGCATTATAGATTGTTATATTTCGTATAAAATTTACCTGTCTCCAGTGTTGAGTTGGTGGGTCACACCCCAATAAACTCTCCATTCTGTCTTATAATATTTTTAGTAGTAGTTCACCCTTTAAGGCCAAGCGACTGAGCCTCTCCTACTTTTTATCACGTACTTATACTACAAAGAAATTATGACAGTAGGTATATATTGCTACATAATATTGGAATAATATTATTACCTAGTATGCTGTGTAGTAGCTGTGTGTTATACAATACTTACTTTTTGGCCTTCCCCACTGTTAGCGATGTAGTTTAGCTTTGTGGACGACGCGACACGACAATTTAAATGTGAATGTGAAACACTACATTTGATTTGCTCTCTTATTGTCATGTCATTATGTTCCACTAGAAAATTATCTCTATCTCTTGCTAATGTACGTAGATATAAGTGGTAATGACTCACGGTGCTGCCAAACTGAAAATGATCGCCTTGTACTTAGTCAGTGCTTAATATCTAGTCCTTAGTATTTTCCCATCTTCCTAAAACCGCACTAACTCTCATCATCCAATTAACTGTTACCTCCATCCTATAAAAAGCTGTGTAATGTTCTTTGAGTTCTGACTGAACGACTTTACTGATACATACTGCATAGTAGTATCTCACTTTGCTTTGACGGTCGTTTTGTAGGTTTGAGAGGCAACATAGCAATGCTAATAGGTATGATAGTGCATGTATGTTGTATCTGTGTGTATCTGTATCTGCGTATAAGAAATTTTACTGGTCTGACATGCAAATTAGATCTGTGTGCCCTTTGTAGCCATTAAGTCTGACTCGGGAAGTTTGAGTTTGTGCTGTTGTTGTGGTTGGGAAAAATGTAAATGATGATAAGGTAAAGCCAGCCTGCCTACTACCTCGATCTTTCTTTCATGCACCACACAAAATCACGCATTTGACTCCTTCATGGATATTGCCTTGTCATTGCTGATGGTGATTACCATTTGCCTTGTTGTAGTAGTGTGTATGTGTTGTAAGTAGTGTTCGTACAATGGACTGTAAAATTTTGTCGATAAATTTAATGCACTTTATTGCCATCAGACAAGACAAGAGCAGGGTGTCTTGCAGAAGTCTCATTTACATTTCAAATGATATACTCTCTTATTTTCCATGATATGGTGGAATAATGGTGTATTATTCTATACCGGCGCTTGTCGGGACACCGACATCGTTCTTGTGTTGTGCCAAGGAAATTCAGATTGTGAATTTATCTAAGCAAATAAATAGGTGTAGTATGAGACAGGAGATAAGCCAACTAACGAACAATGAGTTAAAGCTGCAATATTTTCGACAAGATAAAAGCTGCTACTGTATTCAGCAAATGGATCGCATGACTTAAATTTTGCAAACATGCACTATTCATATAGCTATACAATAAACACACATACCTTCCAGCACAATTCTAACTTCAGTGTACCATAATACCATGCTCCATGCCTGGACGGTGGTGGTGTAGTGGCAGTGGCCTACGAGACGCGACTTACTGGCGTCTGCACTTTTCCATGGCTTTTATACTGCCAAAGCTTTTACTCTTGCAACTATAATGCCTACCTATTACTACTAGAGTTCTGTGACTCATTTCATTACATTTTCATTGTGTTTAGTAATGGGAATGAAAATAACTTGAGCAAATCTAAACACTAAACAAAACACTGGCTTATATAATATTACTACTACTGTATTACTCCTAGTAATATATTATTCTTACTATGTAGGTACTACTATTACTACTACCACACAAAATTGCAATAATAATAAATGAACTACATGCATGCCATAGTTGACTGCGCAATAAATATAAATACTACAATTCACATTCACAGACAGAACTGCCCAGTGTAACTACAATTACTGCAGGAGAAAAAAAACAATGCCGAACTGTATGAACGAGAAAGGGCAAGGCAAACATAAGTTTTTATCTGTAACAAGTCGTACATACTCTATAGCTTTTGCACACAGTGCTGAGCGAAATAAACTGCTGCAAAATCAACAAACCCTATAAAACGCACACCCTCAAACGTCCGCAGAATCAAAATCCTCCACCAAGTACAACAAAGTTCATTGTTATTGTGAGATTTACCTTTAGTTACGAATAACTTTCTTGCTGCATACTAGTCCTTTGCCTTTCTGTCATTTCATTTCACCTTCACATCATCATTCACCATTAGCAGTAGGTACTGCACCTTCATCTGCATATATACTTACTTGTACAAGCTATAAATTTCACGGAAAACATTTCCTGTTGGAACACTATATATATGCATACAAATACTTATACAAATTTACATGTTGTGTGTGTAAACTGTATACCTACTCACCTAGACGAAAACGGAGCAAAGGACCGAGAGTAAAAAGCATTTCCGTTGTTGGTTTCAAATATAAAATTATGATTTACTTTACGTTTCATATCGAGTCATGTTTTCAATGAAAATGATTACGGCGACTTAATCGAGTGCAAACAAGTGCAATGAACCTCAACAAGTTAGTTTATGACAGCAGAAGGGTTGAAGAAGGATGATGCGAATGTGATATGGATATGATAAGGAGGCTAAACGAAACCAATCAAGGCAGCATAACATAACTAAGTGTAACCAAAGCTATAAGTATACTCACACTTTACATACACACACCACCACTTTAATCAACATCATAACACACTGCCAATATAAAAAATGTACACAACAACATGACGCATCTACTACTTAAATACTGGATTGCAGTCGGATAAGAAACACTGCCAAACGAAATCAGACTAGAGCAACAGACAGAAAAGCAGAGAGTGATTTCAAAAGTGATGATAACAAAACACACAAGTTTTTATTCATATGTAAATTCGTCTTCGTTGCTTGCAAATAAATAAATAAATAAACCAAATACGTTTTAAAAGTAAATAAAAAGTATTACGTGATAATAATAGCGCATAGGTACATATTATGTGTTATCTTCAATATACACAAAGTACCTACTTGGTACTCGGTATGCATTACTTACTGTAAACCTACTGTACTCAGAGTATGAGTTGAGTTGTAAAAAAGTGTGCGTGCAAATATTTGAGTAATCAACAAATCTTTCTCGTGCCCCTTGTTCACATTGTACTTAGTTTTCAACCAGTACTCAACTCACAATCGCAATCATAATATTTCTTTACATAGGTAAGCCAAGAACGCAAAGCCCGAGCTTTATTATTATTAAACGCAGCTTTGTGAGTAGATTCTGCATGTCATACATGAAAATAAGCCGTCGCTTGTGGCTAGTTTCTTAACTTAACGAAAGTTACTTAACAATGGCACTAACAAAACTAATCATTGTGAACCTTAACACAGTTTGAATTCACTGTAAATGTCAT
>JAQFYB010001099.1:0-37069 GCA_034694085.1 Pogonognathellus longicornis
GTATCCGTCTAATAGATATTTGATTTGTTATTGCTTTTTTGGTAAAATTAACGGCCATCATCCACACCAGCCTTAAGATTGTTTTGTGATATCAAAGGATGACAGACACGATTAGGTCAACAATGGGCTTTTAAAAAAGTCCATTTATAATTTACATTGCGTTTTTAAAAATTCAATGCTACAAATTGCACCAACTGCAACTGTTAGCAGATAGTTCTGGCAGATATTATCTTTTTCTTTCTAGTAAACAATCTACGAATAAAACACTTTTTTAAGAAAATAAACATGCATGCTTGAATGCAACGAGTTTTTCCAGCGGTCTACCACAATTATTGTATTTTATTTTATGTATTTAACCATGCAACTTCACTATCTCTCTTTTCGCAGAAACTATTGACAGCTTACATAAGTAGTTCAGTTTCTGTGGTCAAAAATTCAGACTTGTAATTAGATTACTGCATTTAACCGATTTTATTTTTAAAAATAAATCAGAAAATGGCAAAACTACATTGTAGTACAGAGACAACTCTTATGGACATAGGCAAATGGGCAATACTGCCATTAAGAATTAATGGTTACCTACCATTCACAGTTACAACTTGCACGCAATCTTCACAGATTAATAAAGCTTTCAAATTTCAGTGGATCTGCTTCACGAATTTTTACAACTTGTGTTTGATATCATTTAGCTTGTATTGTGCTATTCATAACATTTCATTTCAAGCAAGTCGGTCGGACGTATTTAAAGGGATTTTACTTCAAACTGCTTTAACTCTCAACATGACAATGTTGACCGTCTTTTTTCGTATTCAGGCATATTTCTTTGCCAGGAAAACATTAAATTTTTGGAAACAAACAGTACTTTTTATTGAAAACATCACAGCAAATGGATTCAATTTTGAACAATCCTTTGTGTACAGAAACATTAAGACACATTGCTTTAAAACTTTCATTACAATTTCAGTATTAATTATTTTTCGAGTAATTTTTTATATAGCCGCATTCCCTCTGGAACTTCCTAATCCTGTAGATTGGGGTACTGCGTTTCTACAATTTGCTCGCGTCATTGTCATTTATTCCCATAACACACATTACATTTGGATCTTTTTCTTTCTTAGACTTTACACAGCAGCGTTGAATTTTATTGCCACAGAGTTAGACAACACAATTAGCGATTGCGATTATTTTTTAACTGGCAAATCATCTGTCAAGGTCAAACAACAATGTTTCAAAACTTGTCAATCAGAAATACAAGAATGCTTCTCGATTTTTAGACCTTTCCCTAAGACAGAAAAACAAATTCTGAGACTACTTAAAATTTATGATTGTGTGGAAATGCAAGTTGTAAACTTCAATAAGATGTTCGGATGTTCACTTGTTTTCGACATTTTAGTAACATTTGTTTTAACGCTTCTACTACAGGGCTATTATTTTATTGTGGCCATTTCCATTTCGTATAACAATGCACTTAATTGTTTTGTTATATTTACTTCACATTTACAACCATCATTCATAATTTGTGTATTGATGTACTTGCTGACAACGGAAGCAGACGGTGTGACTCTAGCTGCGAAAGCAACTTTGAGAAAATGGCAGTTTGTCGCTCTACGTGAAGAAATCAGCACGGACACAAAAATCAAGGTTTAAAAATTGTGGCATTTAAAGTTATGCTAGTTCATTTGAAAGCTTAAATGCTTAAATGATAGCTTTAATTTTATTCATTCATTTTTATAGGTTCAGATTCTTTGTACGAAATTGTTGGCCGATCCCCCTGTCATTTCGGCAGCTGGATACTTTATTGTCTCAAGAAAACTTGTCCCGTCAATTTTGAGTGCAGTGGCAACATACTTGTTTGTGCTTGTCCAACTCTTTTCAACACCTTGATTACATTGAGTGCATCTATTGTATTTAGTATTTAGTTACCTATAATAGTATCATTCACATAATATGGAAAAAAGAATAAAAGACCATGACTTATACAGTTGTGCATATACGTTTCAACAGTTTCAAGGTGGTCATTGGGTCGTGAATTTTTTACGTAGGTATATGAGTTACTTAGTGTCTTAATCACAGCAACAATTAATCAATTAAACTTTGTTTTCATATTTGTTATTAAATTGTTTACTAGTTGAAATAGAAGCCAAGTGAATAGTGTAGTTTAATTATCCTGTATGTAACGTAAATGATAATAAAGAAATATTGTAAAAATTAAATTTTCTTGACACTTTACCAATTTACGTCTACCAACTTTTGCCCAAAGTTCAACATGACATGAATTTTGTAAAATTCGTATCATTTCAATCCACATTAGTCTAGCAAATTATTTATTTAAACCCTCACGAATATATATAATATATACCTACACAAATTACAAATTAATTTAATTTTGATTCAATGACGCAGGTTTAGGTGTTTAATTTTTTAGTCTACTCTGTCTGTACACATTCTATGGCATATTTTCTAGATTACATTGCTACTAAATAGTGTCCTAATGTGTCCATATATGGGTGTGGATGTCACATATTTGAAGGTGGGGGCTAGAGATATAAATTCTGGCAAAATGCCTTGCGAGCTGTTTTGGCATATTGGGAGAGACATAATTTTATGTGGTATATACTGCAAAAATTGGGGGGGGGGGATATAAGGATTGAATATAATATCAATCCTTATATCCGAAGATGGCTACTTTAATGTAACTCGAAAAATAATTCCTAACATAATGTAAGTGTAAACAATTTTTATTATCTACTTACATAGGTAATTTGTTTTGTGGGAGTTATTTTATGTGTCAATATTAGTATAGTACATACTGCTGTGAAGTAAAGACAATTTAATAATATTGTTAGCACAATAACTAAATGTTACAAATAATGCATCTGAATGAAAAAGTTGTAATTTAAGCAAGTGCGTTTACTTTTTCAGGAGTGCGATTGCAACTTATTTAGTCGTACTTGTCCAATTCAGTCCAGTCAGATAAACCCGCATTTATACAGCTTTGATGATCTAACAGGTTTGGAATTCACAGGTTTGGAATTCAGAAAAGACGTGAAATTGTTTGGATTCATATACTTCAATTCAAATAAATACCATAACTTTGAATATTAATTATCATTAGACCTAGGTATATTAATCAATATTGAATAAATGTGTAAAGTGGAATTGCATATTGATATTAATTAAGCTTTCCTCATCAAAGTAAACGCTAATAAACATTAGGTATTATTGTTCAAATTACGAAGCAAATTAACCAAATATTTTTTGTAAATCTTTTATTCTATTGTTTCTGTGCCTTGTATGTATTCTACAATAATTTTCGAAAATGTTATCGTTAGATATTCAGTCAAACTCAAAACTATCAGCAGCAAATTTCAATAAGGTGTCTCAAGTCATGGAGCCATGGTATAATAGTACGGTGGAAAAAAATCTATTAACATTAGGAGCCTGGCCATTTTACTGTAACAGATTTCTCGGATATTATCCTCTAAGTGTGTCGAAGTATTCTTTATATTTCAAACTACTCAGCTTTTCCGTATTGTTTGCAGTAATAGCATCATTCTTGGATTTTATGTCTTTAGTAGGTTTTCATATCTATTCTCATGCAATGGTCGAAGCTGATTACTTGGAAACAACTGAACACAGCATAGACTTTTGTATGACATACTTTCAATTTACTGTATGGTTGACGTTTAAAATTGTAGGGCTAAAATATGCAAGTAATCATTTAGAAATTTGGAAAGGAGTTGTTTCTTTGTACAGAAATATGTTGTTTTATGGAATCAGTTTTGACGATTTCGAATCAAGGGAATCATTCAGAAAACTGCGATACAATTCTAAACAGAAAATTATTTTAGTTTTTATAGGATCAATTATTTTTGCAATTTGTTCTTCTATTATGTACATCAACTTGTTTCTAGACTTGATTTCTGAGGGAAGATATCTGTCTGCAATTTTAATTGAGCTAAGTATGGCATACTGGTCCTTCAAAACAATATTTCATATTAGTTTCTCTGTATGGTTAATGTATTTTGTCAGACTTTACACAATAGCTTTGAAAATGATTTCAAGGGAAATTGAAAGCTTAACGAAATGTCAGAAAAGGTTTATGCCAATATCAAAAAAGGGGGCACAATTAGAATCTACTATTGACATTGACAATGATTTTGCAAAATACCCGTCATTGGCTTATTCGATAGAAGATCAGTTAAAAAAAATGGTGATCATGATAGAAAATGTCGAAACTGAAATAGAGGGATTTAATAATTTCTATGGAAAGCTGCTACTTATAGAAGTTGGAGGTTGCTGTTTGGCAATAGTGGTGTATTCTTACTTCGCAGTTGTTTGGTTTACAACACACAGTGTCATTACACAATCTAATAATGTGATCATTTTCCTCGCATTGACTATGATTGCTGCTTTTGGAGGTGAAATCTTTTTCCTCGCACTTATATGCTCGGAAATCACAACTGAATCGTACAACTTGGCTAAATCGATGAGGAAAATGCGTCAAAAAGATTTAAGCATGGAGTCACAAACGCAGGTGTGTAATTTATTTACTTAATGTACTTACTCTTTAAACCAATTCATGCCTCATGTTTTGAGTTGCCCCCCTCCCGAAACCAAATCCTGGCTACGCCTAGTTATGGAATATGGAGATTTTTTTTATTTCTGTAACATTCATAGAACGAAGACACTTAAAGGACTGTATGTTTCAATAAAATCAATCAATAAGAGAATCACTAAATTATATTTGACATTTTTTCAAACTTACTTAGACTACTTAGAGAAATTAATTTACTTTAATTTAATCAGTAAAGTGCATTCTGACTTTGTTTGTAGCCACATTCAGATGTAAGATTTAATTAAAATTGATGACAGGAACCCACTAGGAGAAGATAAATTTAGTTTCACCTTTAATGACACCTCGTTAGTGGTAAAAGGAACATTAAAAAATTAGAAATTTTTACTACCTAGTCAAAAGTTATGGAGCCTTGGTGTCTTAACACGGTTGAATCAAATCTACTTAAAATCGGATCTTGGCCTTTTTATTACTTACAATTTCTTGGTTATTATCCTTTAACAATTGAGAAAGGGTCTTTAAAATTTAAATTCCTTAGTTATTCAGTTTTCTTTGCTTTTCTTGTTTTTTCTTAGACTTATTTTGTGGTTATATGATATTCTTGCATGTTGAAATATTAAAATTTAACCGAAGCGTAATAATTGTAGACATTTTTCTAAGTGGTACTCATTACGGCATAGCATTTGCTTACAAGATGTTTGGATTTGGGTACATTAATTCTCATTTAAACGTGTGGAAGGGTGTTGTCTTGTTGTATAAAACCATGATTTCTAATGGTGTCAGTTTTGATGACTTTGAAGTAAAGAAAATGTTTAAAAAAATTCAATACACTTTAAAAAGGCATATTTTTATTATTTATTTGTTTTCAATAGGTTTAGGGTTAACTGGTTTCATTTTATATTTCCCACCTTATTATGATAATTTGTTACATGAAAAAAATTATGTCCCGGTGGTTTTATTTCTTGCGACTATGACATATTGGTGTTTCAAAATTGGACACCATGGGGGGTACTCAATTTGGCTTATGTACTTTGTGACAATGTACGCTACAGCTTTGAAATTAATTGCAAGAGAAATTGACATTCTAAATAAACATTCTGAGTTTATGACCGAGGAATATGAAAAAGTATTCAAAGCAAATTCCAAAGAAAACGACAACTTTATTTCCAAAAAATCCAAGATGGTAGAATACCATTCCTTGGACGAATCTTTTAAAAAGATTGTACTTTTGATTAATATGGTAGATAAAGAAGTGAAAAAATTCAACAAGTTTTATGGAAAGCAACTACTAGTGGAAATCGGAGTCAATTGTTTATATCTTCTCTCGTATTTATTTTTTTCGATGATGTGGCTAACTACAGATTTGTCTTATTACACTTCAATGTTTCTTTACATTGTTGCAATCATAATTTTCTTTGGCGAGGTTGTTTATATTACGTTCAGATGTTCCAAAGTAACAAGCAAATGTCAAGGTGTGGTAGAAGCATTGTGCAAAATTCACTTACCAAGTTTAAGTCACGAATCTCAAATGAAGGTTACCTTACCTTAACCTCCTTTTTTAACTAAAAATATCACTAAGGTTTGGTTACGACTTAAAGTAATGTCATTTATGTTTAACCCTTCAATTCTTTTATTTTTACCACAATTATGACAATCAACTTAATTTGAGGTTCAGAAGCCCATTCTTGTTTAAAAAAATTAATCTCCAATTTCAAATACAAATATTGATTTAGAAAGGTTTATGAAATATCATGTTACTCTTATTACATGATTCTAAAAATTATGGCTTTTCAACAGGTCCAAATGCTGGTTTGTTTACTCAGCCATAGTCCTCTGCGAATTACGACAGCGGGTTTCTTCACGATAAGTAGGAATCTATTAATTTCCGTAAGTTGTTTATAATTTTTCATTTATAATAATAGGTGGTAATCAATATAATATACTACCTATATTAGGTATATTGATACTAAGTAATGGCAAAAATATACATTTTATTTATTTCCTTGTAAGAATGTTGTCTCACATTTGTTTCCGTAAAACAGATTATGAGTGTCCTGATAACGTACCTGATTGTTCTTCTACAATTCCCTAATTTCGGAATACATGAACGCGAGAAGAGTACAACAATTACACACGATTAATTGCAATTCAATTATAGGCATATGTAGTTATAATTATCAATTAAGTGATTTTGTACTTATTAATGTTCTACCCATTTACTATTTCATTGTGCAGAATTTATTTGCTTAAGCTTTAACAATTTTCCGATTTTGGAGCATCTGATTAATTTACTGTAAATGTAGATAGTGAAGTAATTTATTCAATTATTTATTTGTACTAGGTATCTACACATAATGTGTCATTAATTTTATTATGGCCAAAAATTTGAACCTATGGGAATTTTATGTCAAAGAAAATTAATAGCATTTATTCAGTACTACCTACCATTAAAAGGCTGAATTGTCAAATTGACAGCTACCATAGACCGACCTTATACGTATAATGGTATTAGATATTGCATTTCATTCAACATCTTGATTCTTCTTGATATATTGATTGTCATTGTCATAAAATATATTCCTGAACGTCTATGTATTTGGGTATAAAGAAACACAAAAATTATTAATGGATCATTAACGGTTGTATTCTAAGCAATTAATATTTGTAGACAAGGTAAATATTTTATAATATTTGCAGGAGGACCACAAGCAACATGTAAAAATAAATTGGAACTCTCGTATAATTGATGTTGAGTACAATTGGTGACCTCTCCTTTTAGAAAGTGTTATGCAAAAACTCAAATTAATTGTTTACCAAACTGTTAATTGGGAAACTATTAATCATTGCAACATTTCTATATACCTACTGAAAATTGGAGATGAATGTTTGAATATAAATGGATGTCTATATAATTAGCTTAAATTGATGTGCATTATCCTTGCATGCATTAGTAGAATTCATGCTGTTGTAAGAGTGCATTTTGAACAGGAGTAAAAGCTATTTGTATTTTGCAATGTCTTTTGCTGAATCAGAGAATAGTCTATTTGAATTAGGAAAATGGGCAATTTTTCCCATGAGACTTATTGGTTATTCGCCTTTAACTGTCAAAACCACAATACACCACTCAAAACGGTTAAAACATTTTGTTTTCAAACGGAATTGTTTAGCATTCTATTACAACGTATTTTTACTCTTGCTGACTGCACTATGTGTGATTTTATCCAGAATCAAAAGCGTATTTGGTCATAAAATAGAATACATTCTTATTTCTTTCAATTTTCTCAACGTTACTTTTGTGGCAGTATTTTTTCGCATTTACACACATGCTTTTGCGCAAAAAACTTTAAACTTTTGGGAAAAAACTATTGTTTTCATTGAAAAATTGAAAACTCTCGAAATCAACTTTGATGAAAATCCAACTCTTCAAAATGTTAAACAAAGTTGCTTGAGAACTCTTTTGATCTATCTAACAGTAATTCTTTTTCGGGTGGTTGTTTTTGTAACTGCTATGATAAACCATTCATTCATTCATTCATTAATTGTTTGGGCAAATATTACTCAAATAGTGGCTCAATGCATTTGGTCTTTGTTATGTTTTCTTCACATAGTACATGATCCATGGCAGTTATTCTTTATTAGAATTTACACAGCTGTATTTACTGTACTTGAGACAGAAATTGACAAAATTATAATTAATTTTGGTAATGATCATAAGAACAGCATAGCGCTACCTGGTTTTATAGATGTTAAAAACAAAATTGAAAACAAACAATCAGCATCAGTACTTAATACGGCAGTAGAAAATCAAATCCTCGAACTCTTAAAATTGAACAGCGATACAGAAAAGCAAGTCAAAAATTTTAATGACGAATTTGGGTGTTTAATAGTTTGTAATGTTTTGTTCGCAGATGTTTGCAATATTTTACTGCAAGGCTATTTTGTCCTTATTGCGTATTCTTCACAAAACTATTTTTATGGAGTAATGAATGCTTCATCTTCATTAGTCATTGCTTGTATTTCATTGTACTTGTTAACAACAGAGTCAGACAAATTAACAGCTTCATCTCAATCCATAATTGATAAATGGCAGATTGCGTCCATGAGAGAAGACATAAGCATCGAAACAAAAATGAAAGTAAGAATGACAATAATTGTTCTTCAAAGTGAATATATGTAACACAAATATTTGATTAAAAAATTCCATTTTTAATACAAGTCTTAAGCAATTAATTGCATCAGAACTTAATTTAATTTTAACTACTCTAGGTTCAAATTCTTATCACAAAGTTGTTGACAAAGCCACCAGTCATTTCGGGATCAGGCTACTTTACTGTCTCAAGAAAACTTATCCCATCAATTTTGAGCATCACGGCCACTTTCATTTTCGTCCTTCTGGAACTTAAAGATATTGGTTCTAGTAGTCATTAGAAAATTGATTTGCTAGTAGTAATTACTAATTATTATTAGTGTTTAATCCTATACAGAATATTTTGTAACAGGTATCGCATACATTTCTCTTTCCAATGTCATTTGTGTCTAATACATTTCATTAGAAAAATGTACATGAGATAAATTGAGAATGAGAAATAAAATTAACCTAGAAACATAATATCGTTATATTTGGAAAGATAATAACCTGAGCTTTCATTTTATGTACTCATAACCCATACAACTTCCCCCGTTGGGGAGAAAAAGGCAAGAGTTCTAAAAATTAAGTTGTCCCCCTGTACATAATGTAGTCACACTATTTTGCATTACGTTGAAAACTCGACAAAAGTGAGATCGAGCGAAATCTTTTGTTCTCTGTAAATGTCTCACTTTCTCCAAAATTTGTTCACGAAGCGCGGGCGCCGCTACGATATAATCAAGTTGTGTGTAATATCTTTTGTGAAAGACATTTAGATCTTTAGATTGAGTAGTAATATTTTAGAAATTTATGCGATAAAATTCGGGATCAAAATAAGGTAAAACTGGCAAATGTAAGCAACTAAACATTCTTGAAGTATCTACAATTAAACGGTCAAATTGCTTTCGTCGGTGTGCGACAGGACATAGGGTTAATGAGAAAGATCTTGCAATATTTAATATGTGAGTGATAGACCTTAAATATCTACTTCGATTCGAAGATTTAATTCAAGAAAATGTACCACGAACTGATAATCGCCTTAAATGGGATTCCTGGAGATGTTTTCGAATTTGACGGAAAGTCATTTCAAGTAGGTGGTCCATGTTTTGTACAATTCATACATTTCATTGAAGTTCTATGCTTTTTATTTTGTGTAATGTTGAATTGAATGTAAACTTTTATTCCCTCTCCCCTTAGGGTTGTTAAAGCCACAACGCTTATAATATTTGTATTTTTTGTATATTAAAGATGTCCCTGAGATTGCAATTACCATTGATGCATCCGTCGGATCTTTCTGTTTTAAATGGTATCCTGGAAATCGCTACGTACTTCAAAGAACTGAAGAGTTTTCAAGAGAAAGTAAATGGGACGAGTAAGTTACATTTATAGTTGTATGTTGTATTGGCATTGCTTTTGCATTACACATGAAAACATGAAATTCACTAGCAATTTAAAATATTTTATTTGAATAAATAATGTCATGTTGAATGTCTGTCCATTATACAATATAGATTTAAACTTTATGGGGGCACAACCTCACGGATGTGGCATATATGTAAATGCTCTTTGCAACGGAATTCAAGAATTGCTTCAAGATTATTTGGACGTTGTAGACGAACTGGAAATGCAAATACTAAATGATCCATACATTACCCTTAATCACATTCGGGTATATATTGAACCATTCCGAGCTTTATTTCAAAGTCTTTCTTCTTTAATACTCAAGGTAATGTACACAAGTAAATGTTTTGAAGTTAAAATTTTGTCTGTTTATCTTAATAGTAAGTAATGGGTTTTATTGATCGATTTAATCAACATCATTCACATCATAATTCTTCAATTGTTTGCATTGTTTGTCTTAATATAATATAATGATTAATTGGGTAATAATACTTTGTATGCAGGTGAAAGTTCAAAACAAAAGTTCTACTGTGTTACTGGAAATCGTGAAAAATGAATTCGATACAAATGTTCAGATTCAAGATTCATTACAGAAGTTGGTGATCTTTGTTTTCTACTGAAACATCTCATTTCTCTTAAAAATGTTAATGCATCATTGAATTTTGAATCATTTATATATTTCTATTTTTTAACGTAGACTTATTCCATGGATGAATCGAATGCTTTTTAAACATATTACCAATTGGGTCGTCTACGGTTCTTTGATGGATCCAAATGGGGAGTTTTTCATTTGCAAGGCAGAAAATGATAGTGTGTTAGAAAGCCCTGTTAAAAAGTCTGGAATTAAAGAAAAATATGACGTAGTAAAATACATTGTTGATTATAGTTTAGTTCCTAATCAACTCTCAGTTTTCTTGGTGGATAAAATTTTATTCATTGGCAATGCTGTCAAAATTTTGGAAAAATCCGAAAGTGAGTTGAAATATTTATGTCACTCCATTTTTCATTATTTATTTATTTTACTTTACAAAAATGATTATTGTTTTATAATTTACTAGAAACAAAAACATTGCTGTTCAAAAAGCAAAACGAATTCTGTATCAAAATGAAGAATCTGTCATTAGAAACATTTAGAACAGAAGAATTGTCCGACGCGATTGACGAAATACACACATCAATTGGCAAGGTAAACAAGAATTTTTAAATGTGACAAAATCATTCCTATATTAAATGTCTGTTTTTGTGTGCAGGATTTGCATCATTTAGTGGTAACTGAAACTGATTTACCAAAGCACATTGGGATAGTCAAAGATTTTTACCTTACAGGCAGAGGAGAACTTTTCCACGATTTTCTTTTCAATCTCAAACAATTATCCAAGTCGAAATTCTTAGTGTTATCAGGTAAATTACTCACAATCAGTTGTACTTGTATTAAAGTAATGTAGGTACATATTATATATACATACTTGTATTAACTTACTGCATTATTTATTTAATATTATTGTTTAATTTTGTTTTATGTCCAGATATTCGAAACGCATTTACATTATCAGCTCAACGAGTACAAGTCCAAGAAGATATTTCGCAGAGAATTAGTGTTTCTTTACCTGCAGGTAAACCTTTTAATTGTCAAGCTGTTCAACCAAGATGAACGAGTGTTTATACCCTGATATTACACAATCATAACTCTAATTACCTAATCCAATAATTTCAATTTACTATTTACATAGATGTAACGAGGGTATCCTTAGCGAGTGTCATATCAAATATTTCTCTTGAAATGACGCAAGAGTGGCCGCTTCACATTCTGTTTACAGAAGAATCTATCAAAGAATACAACGAATTGTTCCGATTTCTATTGCAAATTAGGTGGATTCAATTGGAATTGAATACGATTTGGTTGAACACTAGAAAAATATTCAGATTTCCCGTGCCTAAAGGTCCTGCTGATTTGAAAATTGTAATGAGCTACTTTATCGACCATCTACAGCATTATTTACAGGTATAATTCCTCAAATGAACATTCCTTGTACTAAATCAATTGATGCCAGTGTTTACAAATGTATATATTTAATTGTATAATACTATGTTTAGGAAGATGTTCTGGAGAGCCATTACGTAGTTTTACTGACAGCAGTAGAAAAAAGTGCAAATTTTGATGAAATCAAAAAGGCCCACATTACATTCCGCCATAATATTTTGCTCCAATCATTTCGGAACAATCCTAAGGTTATTCTTTTCAATTACTAAAGGATACTAAATGCATTAAACCTGCATGTGGTGGTTTGTACTTTATACAGATAAAATATAATTATATATGGTAATTTCGTTTCGCTATAGGTAAAACATTTTGTGGAGCAAATTACAAACGTCTGTGGCAAATACGTGAATTTCATGAACTCTCATATTGAGTACTGTGAGTCGAAAGATCGGCCAATCAATGAAGGGATTTCCAAAGAAATATCAGAATTCTACATAGATTTCAAAAAACACATGGAATTGTTACTCAATTTGTTAAAAAGTTTAGCTACAAATCCACAAAAGGGTCAACATTTGCGTCAATTCCTACTTCGTTTAGATTACAATTCTTATTTTACATCAACTATTAGTGGTTTAAATCTTCCTATATAAATATTTAAGTCATAATAATATTTCAGATAGATATTATTTACAATCGATTATGTTTACGATGAAGTAGTTTAGCAGTGTAGGTGTCTTTTCACTCGTCACTAACTTACAAGAATAAATAATTATTTTCAGGTATATGTATGCTATGTTTCTCAATTAAATCCAAACGTTATTTTGAACCTTTCTAAAGTATGGAAATGTCTAGCATTTTTTCTATCGTTTTATCATTACATTTATTTCTACCACTACATCTATTACAGCCAATACGTAAATTGGCTGTAAAATCTCATGTGCAAGCTAGCACCATATTAATACATAAATGCTAAATACCAACTTTCTAACATGAACATACGCCGAGATAAGGATGTAAGGAGTACATAATTCCAGATACACACACATATTTTTAGTGAAACATTCACGGGACTTGCTATGCAACAGTTTCTTGCACATATATACATAATTACGGTTTTACATTTTGCCAACAGCATTTTAAGGATAAAGTACCAAGTTTTACTTGGTAGAAATTAATATTAATAACAAACACAGAATGAAATCATATCTCAAACAGAACAGACTCGTTCCTTCCGCATATGTGTGACTGAACTGTTAGGTTTTGTGACCTACAGCAAAGGACTCATAACAACCGCAGAGGAAATGTTTTGGGCAACATCAACTTATTACATGGTTTAGGAAAGAAGGAAACACTAATTTTATCATGACGCTTGCAAACGTACAATCTCCGTCTTACGAAAACTTATTAAGTATGGTGAATGCCATGCAGCTAAATGTCCCCCGAATCGAAAGATTGTCTGAAGATGTAAACGTATGTAAACGGGCTTACCGAATCCACCAAGTTTGGTTTAGGAAGGTTTAGATTAGAGTAATGTGAGACACATTTTAGGAAATGCTGTCAAAATGCTGGCAAACATTTTTTAAACCTAACCTAATTGAAAAAATGAAATCATATACTGGGTTGCGTTGGCTTGTTATGCATTTTGTATGGAACGTTCACTAATCTAACCTACTTTAATTTAAAATTATTTCTTTGTAAACTTGTAAACAATGTAGCTACCTAAGTAATTATTTATCTTTATACTATCTACTTCTGCAGCTATATGTTTTAGTAATTTAATTGTGGTCAACAATTTGAACCGAAGTGAATTTTTTTGCCATTAAATTGCTGAATTGTCAAATTGACAGCTACCACACAGAGCGACCGTATGAATAATGGTATTAGATTGCATTTCAACTTCTTGATATTATCATGTTGGTCATTAACGGTAGTAGTATTCTAAGCAAGGTATATAGAAAAATATTGTAACCTATTGTAAATATATTTTCTATATACCTTGATTCTAAGCAAATAATATTTGTAGGCACAGGATAAATATTGTATAATACATATTATTGGCAGGAACAGCACCAGTAATATGTAAAAAAATAACATGGAGCCCTTAATATGATTGATGTTGAGTTCAATATGTGACCCCTCCTTATACAAAACCTCAAAAACTCAATTTAATTGCTTGTCAAACTGTTAATTGGAAATCTATTAATTATTGCAATATTAATGTATACCTGAGTTCTGAGTATATTATACTTGAAATTGTAGATGATAGTTTTAATAAATGTAATCACTAATTAGCTGAAATTGTTGTGTATGATAACATCAAGCATTAGTACAATTCATTTCAAAGACAATTGTCAAGCTGTTGTCAAAGTGCATTTTGAACTGGAGTGAAAGCTATTTGTATTTTGCAATGTCTTTTGCTGAAACAGAGAATAGTCTATTTGAATTGGGAAAATGGGCAATTTTTCCCATGAGACTTATTGGTTATTCCCCTTTAACTGTCAAAACTACAATACAGGACACAAAGCAATTAAAACATTTTGTTTTTAAACGAAATTGTTTTGCATTCTATTACAACGTATTTTTACTCCTGCTGATTGCATTATGTGTGATTTTATCTAGAATCAAAAGCATATTTGGTCAGAAAATAGAATACATTCTTATATTTATTTTGTATTTTCTCAACATTACTTTTGTGTCAGTATTTTTTCGCATTTACACACATGCTTTTGCACAAAAAACTTTAAACTTTTGGGAAAAAACTATTATTTTCATTGAAAAATTGAAAACTCTCGAAATCAACTTTGATCAAAATCCAATTTTTCAAAATGTTAAACAAAGTTGCTTGAGAACTCTTTTGATCTATCTGACAGTAATTCTTTTTCGGGTTGTTGTTTTTGTAACTGCTATGATAAGCCTTCTAACTATTGATTCAATAATTGATTGGGCAAATAATATTACTCCAAAATTGGCTCAAATCATTTGGTCTTCGTTATGTTTTCTTCACATAGCACATGATCCATGGCAGTTATTCTTTATTAGAATTTACACAGCTGCATTTTCTGTACTTGAGACGGAAATAGACAAAATCATTAATTTTGTTAATGATCATAAGGACAGTATAGTGCTACCTGGTTTTATAGATGTTAAAAACAAAATCGAAAGCAAACAGTCAGCATCAGCACTTAATACGGCAGTAGAAAATCGAATCCTCGAACTCTTAAAATTGAATAGAGAAACAGAAAAGCAAGTCAAAAATTTTAATGACGAATTTGGGTGTTTAATAGTTTGTAATGTTTTGTTCGCAGATGTTTGCAATATTTTACTGCAAGGCTATTTTGTCCTTATTGCGTATTCTTTACAAAACTATTCTTTTGGAGTAATGAATGCTTCATCTTCATTAGTCATTGTTTGTATTTCATTGTACTTGTTAACAACAGAGTCGGACAAATTAACAGCTGCATCACAATCCACAATTGACAAATGGCAGCTTTCGTCCATGAAAGAAGCCATAAGCATCGAAACAAAAATGAAAGTAAGAATGACTTCATTTGTTCTTAAAAATTAATATTTTACTGTATATGTAATCACTCTCATAAGAGTTTTAGTACAGGCCTTAACAGTTAATTGTATCTGAACTTAATTTGATTCTTTCTTAAGGTTCAAATTCTTATCACAAAGTTGTTGACCAAGCCACCAGTCATTTCGGGATCAGGCTACTTTACTGTCTCAAGAAAACTTATCCCATCAATTTTGAGCATCACGGCAACTTTCATTTTCGTCCTTCTGGAACTTAAAGATATTGGTTCTAGTAGTCAATAGAAAATTGATTTTTTAATACTCGTTCATTACTAATTACTAATTATAATGCCCGTATTAGATGAATTTCCACTTGGTTTTGACCTAATTGACTGTACTGCAAAGCTCTATTATATAGATTCAATTATACCTCATATTAAAATAAATATATAATATTCAATCATGAATTTCAGTATACAACTTAGCTGTGCCCCTCCCAACTTATTATCCTGGGTACGAGCCTGCAATAATTACACTTGTAATTTCTGCAACCGATTATTTGTTTTATGAATTTTTGTACATATTATCTATTATTCGCTCCGAGTAAATTTGAAACTTTTGAGGGTGTTTATGGCTCAATTTACTTCAATTTTTTTGAAAAAATTGTCACTTATAAAAAAATTGCCATTTGATCCCCCAAACGAAATCCTAGATACGGCCTTGCGTACATATTTCCTACATTTTCATGTCATACATTCCGTTCTTTCGGATTATTAATCCTTTTAAGTGGTAGTCCAGAAAGAAAAAAGAAAAATTAATATTACCTAGATGTCAAAACCAACGATCATAATTCCTCTTCAGTGCGGCCACTGAAAATTACAAGAATTAATTATATCGAATGTTTATTGCAATTTAATAAATTAAATAACCTACTTGATTAAACAAGGGTTGTCTGAAGTGAAAGCGTAGGTACTTGAGTATAATGGATTAAGTTTATTTTGTAATTATAGTGGATATCTGAATCTAAATCTTTCTTAAGAGCTTAGTATTACGTACGTGTGAGACTTACGCGTGGTAACAAGAGCATTTTACACATAAGAAGTTTATTTCGCTGTAGATATTTTTCAAAATTTCCAAGATGTCCTTTTCAGATTCAGAGAGTAATCTTTTAGATGTAGGAAAATGGGCATTAATCTCAGTAAGGATTGCAGGATATCTGCCCTTTAAAACTGAAACAACATTCCAGAATTCATTACAAAAAAGTAAAAAATTAGTATTTAAATGGATTAGCATTCCAAATATTTACAACCTCGTGTTGATGTTGTGTACTTTGTTTCGTTTAGTGACGTATTACAAATCCAGTCCAACAATGCAAGAATTTCTTGTCTGGCTCTCTTTTCTTAATATGACTATTGTCACTATTTTCTTTCGCATTTATATATTAGTGTCTGCAAAGAAAAGTTTGAATTTCTGGAAGGGAACTGTTGGTTTCTTTGAGAGGATGAAAACATCTGAAACTGAATTTGAAAAAAGTTCACATTTTCAAAACATCAAAAAGAATAGCTTTAAAATGTTCATTTTCTTTGCAGTTCTAACTTGCATTAGATTAGCTATGCAAATATTTATCTTGTCCTTGTGGATTTCCATTGTAGGTTGGAACTACTTTGAATCTTACTTGGCGTATATGATTTGGTTACTCGTTTCATATATTCACAATGGACACTATGTGTGGTTCCTATTTTTCATCAAAGTTTATACTGCGGCTTTATTTGACATTTCCACACAACTTGAGAATATTATTGATAGTAGCACTGACAAAGAAAGTAAATTTGATCTTATTTCAAAAATTATTGAGAAAAAATCATCACAAATGTTGAAAATTGAGAGAGAAAAGGAAATTCTAAAACTTCTTGATATTTACAATGACATTGAATTGCAAGTTAAAAATTTTAACAAGGAATTCGGAGATTTGCTTGTTTGCAATCTTTCTATGACGTGTATTGGAAATATTCTTCTTCAGGGGTATTTTATCGTAGTGTCACTTACAACGAAGAATGACAATTCTGTTTATATTTTTAACAACTTATTTGCTATCACAATAGCATTGACCGTTATTATTTTTACAATGTGCAAAATGACGACAGAAGCGGATGTGTTAACAAGTCAAGCGAAATCCTTAATTACTAAATGGCAAGATGCTTCTTTAATAGAAGAAATTAGCTTGGATACAAAAATCAAAGTAACAGAATACATGAAATATTATGTGAAATATTATGATAAAGATTGATATAGTTTTTAGGTAAAGTTTTTTTTCTTTAGGTACAAATACTTTGTACAAAATTGATATTGGACCCACCAGTTATTTCTGCATCAGGATACTTTACTTTGTCTCGAAAACTTATACCTAATGTAAGTGAAAAATTATTCAATTCAAATGTTCATATTTTACATTTACATATTACCGTAAATATTCTAATACAGGTGCCCACTTCTTTCTATTGACTGAAAAAATACTTTGCCCCCACTTCTAATAGAGACCCCCTCTTGTATTAGAATATTTACGATAACATGTTTTCAGATAATTTTTAATTGTTGGTTATAAATGATTTAATTTCAGATTGTCAGCGTTTCTTTCACTTTTCTTTTTGTACTTGTACAGTTTAATGGGATTAATTCCTCAGGTTAAACTGCTCTGCTTACACAATTTTAGCCTTTCGCAACATATACTATTATAATAGTATGTTCTTTTGAGAAATGTATTAATATTATGTATTAAATGTTTTTCCCAATAAATCGAAAAACAGTTATATAGATAGAATCATATAGGTATACAGGCGCGTACCCAGGATCATAAACTGGGGGTACACAGTAAAGTTGTACACAGAAATTAAATATTGGGAGAGCAAGATTCGATTATAAGGTACAATTTATTCCATAATAGCGCTTATTAATTAGGTTAAAACAAACTTAAAATGCACCAAAATTCAAAATTGCGCCTACCGCGAAATTTTTGACCTTTTATAGAAAAATGACCTAATTTTTGAGCATTCTGGAGGGTGCAAGTGCACTATGTGAACCCCCCCTCCCGGGTACGCGCTTGCAGGTATAGTAAGGTATACAATATTATATTATAATTAGATACTTTTACTGATGATAATAGATTGCAATCCTTATTTTAATATTAGTTCTAAATACGAAATATGAATTGAATGCTCTTGTAATTTCAGTTATTAATATTATTACAATGAGTGTAATAATATCACTTGGTACATTGTGTGAATGACATATAGCATCAATAATTAAAATTTTATCTAATCGTAATATTATTGGTTTTGTTCCAAAACAGAGAAAACTAAAGTTTGTAATAATATTCAATATTGCAATATTTAATTATTTTAATAGGTGCACTTTAATTTACTATATTACCTACGCTATTTTATTTCCAATGCAATAGTGAGATTATTGCAAGTACCTACATGTAAACACATAACATCTAAAAGCCCATTACAGTAATTTCGTATATTATTATCCTGAAAGGAAACGTTATTGTAGCACAAATTGGATCACAAATATAATTTTTTCACAATCTCTGTTCTAGTTCATCAGTAGTGTATAAAAGAACACAATACGTTAGATGCGTAATATAAATGTATATAACATCTAATGTGTAATAAAAGTATAGTTTGAATTCTTGATACCTATAAATAAGTACATTATTCATATTACAAATATTTGTCTGCATCTGTTATTTCCAAAGCTGAAAAAGCTGTTAAAGCTAAAAATAGTAGAAATTTTGAGAATAATAAGAGATGTCTTCTGAGTTATTTCTACATTCAGAAAACAATCTTTTAGAAATCGGGAAATGGGCAATTCTTCCTATGAGACTTGTAGGGTATTTACCGTTGAACATTGTAACATCGAAACGATCAGGTGGAAAGTACAGTAAATTTGTATTAAAGTGGAATTCTTTTTTAAACTTTTACAACTTGATGCTACTTTTATTAACTCTGTACTGTACTTATTTTGTTATTAAAAGTTATACTCTTAAATCTAAAATTGAACCACAGGGTTATTTCAGCTTACTTTCATTTTTAACCTTGAGCATTCTAACAATGAGACAACGCGTTAGTACCTTTATTTATTCAAATGATGTATTAAAGTTCTGGAAGAATACAGTAATTTTTGTTGAAAGGATTTCCACATTAGGAACACGTTTTGAAGAAAAACATTGTTACTTAAATATAAATACACAGTGTTTAAAATCATTTACAGTTTACTCTGTTTTAATTGCTGTTATAACTATTATTGCATTTGAAGAGAATTATAATTATAGCTCTCATAAAGAAGAGGTTTGGAAATTTGCTATCACAGTGGCACTTAATGTTTTTTGTGCATTATTTTTTTATTTTCATTGTGGTCTTTCCATTTGGATGTTATTTTACGTCAAATTGTACACAGCTGCATTTCAAGTCTTAGATTCGGAATTGAATTGTTATTCCGTTAAACGGGCCACACATCCTATAATAGATTTCCAGTATATCATTGTCGAAAATAAACCCTCAAAAATTTCTTCAAGTCCAAACCTTGAAAAAGAAGTTCTACATTTAATGCAAATCTATAATGAAACCGAAAATGAAGTAAAAAGTTTTAACCAAAACTTCGGGAATCAAATTGCCATTGATTTTTTGATGGCATGGCTAATACCCACATTGTTACATGTCTACTTTGTGGTAATAATGTTCTCAGAACCGAAGATATTTATTTATACATTCCATGGTTTACTTGCAGTTGTAGGCACGGCCTTGGGCTTGGTGCTTCTTTTTATTATCCAGTTTGTATTCACTAAAGAAACTGACAAACTGACTCAAGCGGCAAAGTCTACAATGGAAAAATGGCAATTCGTCACTCTGAGAGAAGAAATAAGTACCGAAACAAAAATCAGAGTAAGAAACTTAAATCATATAGTTTTAGTGTATAATGATAGCGAATAATTATTTTAATTGCACAAAAAGCATTTCTTTTAGTATGGCACAAAAAATATAACTGTGCATTTAAAACAAATATACTTTCGTTGGGAACTAATTTTAGGCACAAATCATCTGCACTAAGCTATTGGCTGATCCTCCAGTTATTTCTGCCGCAGGATACTTCACCGTTTCAAGAAAAATCATTCCATCTATTTTGAGCTCAATAGCCACATTCTTCTTCATTTTGGTTCAGTTTTCTGAAAAGAATTCGTCTTAAGTTGACACTAACAGCAACTAAATAAAAATTAATTTCTACATGTGGAACAAAGAGACATGCACTTGCCCTCCCTCAAATCAAATTGGTTTTAAGAGTACATACACAAAATTAAAAAATATTAAATTGTTTATTTTGGCTCAAGTGGCTACATTTTTTTAACCTACAGTTGGTATGTACTTATTGTTGACCTATAAAATAAAAAGCTGAAATCATAGACTGGGTTGACTTGTTATGTATTTTGTATGGGACATTGATCTAAAGAACAGAAACATTCTAAATGTAAACTATTTATAATCCACCCTTCTGAGGTTATGGACGATTAATTTATAAACTTAAACTGGATACGCGCCTGAATATTGATGTAGGTCGTACTTTTTTATTTGGTAAACAATCTTCTTCGAAGTAAGAAATCAAATGAATGTAGATGATTAAAAGAAACAATAAAAATACAGCACTATTACTGCACCATAAGTGTGACATATTTATCGGTAAATTAATATCATAGCAGATTCGCAAATCCATGCAAAACCGAAATCATCAAAATTCATGCACAAAAAATCCATCAATCATAGAATTCGCGATTATTGTCCTTTGTCGCTTTTATCCCAACGATAAAATCGCACTAAAATCAGAACAGACTTCTGTAGCAAAACAACAGCGCGTAGCGTGGATTTAAAATTATTTGTAGGATAACATTATTGTCAATATGTCAAAATGTCAATAAAATCCTTGTCTAGAAATCAGATTTTTGACAATACAAATAATGAATGATAAATAAATACAACCCCCTAGATTTAATCTAGCAAGCCCCTATAGGGAGTATTAGATACTAATATTTTCTAGTAAACGATTTAGAAATTTTTGTCAACTGTAGAAATATGGAAACTTCCGAAATAAATAACGAAACAAAAAGATGTATTTTCTGCTTTAAAAATTCAAATTTTAACTCTGAAAGTCAGAAAAGGATTAGCATAATTGTGCAAGATATTTACATCAGTTGCATGAAATACATAAATTCAGATTACCTTACTGAAAATGATTTTCGAAATTGGAGTCGACCTAATCCTCTTCCTTTTTGTCAAAAGTGTTTGATATGTTGTTCAAAGCTGAATCGATTGAATCAAAAGCTGCAACAAATTCAAAAGCAAATCGAACAGCTGGTGACTTCATTTACAAAAGAATTTTTAAAATCCAGAGAAAACCCAAATATTTGTTCCGAAGAGGACAGCCAAGAAGAATTCCCAGCCTCGAAATATCTGCAGACTGAGCTTCAAGATGAAGATGCTGAGAAAGAATCCATTCCAATAAAACAAGAACCTGATGACCCTACAGATTTTTTTGAAGAAAATGAAAGTTCTCAACATTCTCCATTTGGTACTTGTACTTCGAATCAAGAGTCAAATGATGATGACAAATACTTTTCCTTTCAAGAAATGAAACCTGTAATAAAACCTGAGAAAAAAATTACTAGCAAACGAAAAAGGAAGAAAGGATCTAGAAATAAAAAGTCATTACCAAAACGGTTAAATACGGGTGAACCCATTAATCGAAGAAGTAAACTTTTCTCCTTAAGAAAATATTTTCATCGAGATTTTCAAATTATTACTAAGATTTTATTCAATGAAACTATAAATGCATAAAATAATCAATTAACTTTAATTGTTTATTTTTTATAGGAATGCAGTTAGATAGGGATGGCAATCCAATTCCTGAAGGTGATTTACTGCCCCGGCGGAAAGCTGCAATGAAAGCTGAGGAAACCTTTTTGTCTCTAAAAGATGATCTGGACACTTTAGGTGATAAAGGAGACGTATCAGATTCTGAAACGTAAAAATAAATATTAAAATATCCCCCCCCCAAACTGTTGCAATGATGATAGTAATTAAATAAAATATATATTTTATTATTAGATCTGCTTCTGGAGATGAATTCAATCCATCTGCTGAAGTCGCTAGTTTTCCCGACGACTATACCGAAACTGGGAAGTTCCGGAAAAAAGCTGGTACCCTAAGAAAAGGTGCTGATAAGGACAAACCATTTGAATGTGTCCAGTGCAATAAGTTTTACACGACCAAATCGCATTTACAAGATCACATATTAACTCACGACAAGAATAATCGGTTCAAATGTACAATTTGTGAGGACGTGTCATTTGCGTACATTCGGGGTTTGCGTCAACACATGTTTAAGCATAAAAATAATTTACTCCTTGAGAAAACATTTAGGTGTAAAAAATGTGACACTACTTTTGAAACTAGTAAAGAACTCCGAGATCATAACAGAGAAGTTCACAATTTAACTGATGAAGGTGAGAATATTACTGTTACAAATGAAGTCAGAAAAAGATATAAATGTAAATTTTTTATTTTATTTTATTTTACTATGCTTACTATGCTATCTGAATTTTTTGAGAGATTACAATCTGACTCGATAAAACTACTTCAACGCATAAAAATGTAATAAATTAATATTAATGCTTGTTTTTTATAGAAATGCAGAGACATACAGATGATAATCTAATTCCTAAAGATAATCTAAAACCCTTACGAAAAGCTGACGATACTTTTATATCTCGAACTGATGATTCGGCCAAATTGAGTGATAAAGATAATGTAGAAGCCGACATACCTGATTCCGAAGAGTATAAAATGAATATAAAATATTCCCCATTTCACCAATAATTAATTGAGATATCAATCAAATATTAATTTAAAAAATTCACTAATTAAAATATTGCGTGTTTTGTAATATATAGTGTTTTGTTATTATTAGATCTGTTTTTGAAGATAAATTCAACCCATCTGTTGAATCTGGAAAGAGACGGAAAGGGGCTGGTAATCTAAGAAAACGTCGAAAAGGGGCTGACAAATATAGACCATTTGAATGTGTCCAGTGCAATAAATTTTACACATCCAAATCCCATTTACATGATCACATATTAACTCACAACAAGGACAACAGATTCAAGTGTACAATTTGTGAGGACGTGTCATTTGCTTACATTCGTGGTTTGCGGCAACACATGTTTAAGCACAAAAATAATTTACTGGTCGAGAAAACATTTAGGTGTAAAAAATGTGACACTACATTCAAAACAAGTAAAGAACTCAAAGATCATAACAGGGAAATTCACAAAAATATGATTTATGAATGTTCCGTGTGTGGAGTATCTTATACATTTCTCAAAAGCTTACAGCAACATTCTCTTGAGATTCACCAGCTTCATTTAACGTATGAAGGGGAGCATCTTTCTGTTACCAATGAAGAGCCAGAAATAGACATTTTGAGTTTTTGTAACATTTGTAATAAACAATACAAAAATAAGGAAACACTCAAAAGTCACAAAAGAAAAACTCATGGACCTATCCAAAAACGCTACTGTAAACAGTGCAACAAAGAATTCAAAACTGACAGTGGACTCAAAGAACATATGGACAGACACAATCGGGATCCTAACGATATAGTACAAGCAAATAAATTTAAGTGCACTATTTGTGAAAAAGTTCTTTCTTCAAGAGGAAATCTAAATGTTCACATATTGGGGCACAGCAACGTGAAACCATTTGAGTGTTCTTTGAAATGTGGTAAATGGTTTTCGACGAGGTCCCATGCGAAACACCATCTTCTTTTCCACAAAGGGGAAAGAGCTTTTTTGTGCGAAGAGTGTGGGAAATCATTCTTCACCAAAGGAAAACTAAATGATCACATCCGAATTCATACAGGATTATTACATTTTTGCGAGTTTTGTGGTAAAGGTTTTCAAAATACGACTCATCTTAAGCAACATCATCGCTCTCATAATAAAAAAGACGTTGACACTCCACTACAAATCGAGCTACCACCACTAGTTCCTCCAAAATTGGACTCTCAAGAAGGAATCTTGATGAATTTATTACCGCAATCACACAATGTTGTAGAATCCTCCAGTTTATTATTGCAATAGGGAACTAATTTTGAAGTGCTTTCTTCTACAACACAATACCATTAAATTAACATTTGCATCATTGCATCATGTGTCTGAGCAACTTTTGTAATATAATATAAAAACCCATATAATGTAGAAACATCTCAGATCATGAAAAAATATTTTATTTGAATAAACCCAAAGTGTAATAACATTTCTCCGTGTTATAATATCGTAGGAATACAATTTCTATGCATTTTTACTTTTGACCTTCCTGTTTCCTACAAGTTTCCATTCCTGAAAGTTCTCAGTTTTATGAAAAGTTCAATAAAAGGTGTTTTATGTGAATACTTTTGTCACATGTATTCGTTGTCTATTTTATAATATCCATGGGAAATATTCAAATAAATCAGTTCAATTGAGTTTGAAATCCATTTCTGTGACAACGAAAAGTCTCGGTTTATATTCATTTGATAATAATTTAATGATAACAGATTTGACCATTTAGAGAAAATCCAATAGTGTCACATTCTCTTTTGCATGCAATTGAACGTAAGTTTATATCGTTGACTGGAGAAAAGCCGCTGTTCAAGTGAAATATTGGAAAATTGAAAAATGATTGCCACACCTACACGAAGCAAGGGAAAGTCAACCCAAGAGGCTGTAGGCAGCAGCAGAACTCCGAGGGGAAAAAGATCACGCACGTCGAATCAAAATACATCAAGTAACGGAACGCCGTCGAAAACACCCCGAGCAGATGCAACATCACCTACTGCAAATGTGCCGGTGGATCCACTGGCAGAAATGTTTTTGAAATCGAGGGGAAACAAAGTTTCTGTCGGTGAAGCTGCGAATCTGGTGGTTCCACCTCCCCCAGAAGATGTAAACGATGATAAGGCTGGAGAAGCAGTGGGCATGGACATTGTTCCTGAAGGAAATGTGATAGAAGAAGTTGTCCAACCACCAGTTGCGAACGTTCCTGCTGCAGAAAAAGTTGTTGCAGATAATCATCCGGGACGATATGTCCAAGTGAAAAACTATTTTAACAACATGCTTTTGAAAAGGTAAAATAAAAATTCCCAAATATCCTTTTTTCATAATATTCCATATTTATTACTGATACAAAATCTTTTGCAAAACGTTATTCACGCAGATATACTGCTCCTGAGTCTTTACTGCCCACAGAAATTTTGCTTTCGAAGATTAAGAAGGAGGTCTCAGGTCACATTTGTACAACTTGGAAAGAAGTGAAAGATAAGGGATCGTACACTGGACTTTTCTTTGTGGATAACAAAGGTTCAAAGGACGCAGATATTCTGAGCAAGCAAATTATACCCGACTGTCTCAGAAATTCATTTCATGTGCCGCCTGTGGTATATCATATCAATTTCTCCGAAGACCTGTATCACAATCAAGTGAACAAAATTGTAGAGGCAATTGGCGGGGCAATCAGTAACACCGATCATCAGTCGTCAATCGGCGGGCAAACTATTGTTTTCTTAGAGAGAATAGATAAGCTGTGGGAGTCCATATCGTGGGAAGCAAGAGGACGAGTTAAAGTGGCTGAAGCTTTGAAGAACTTGCTGTTGCACCCAATAATAGTTCTCGCCACTTCAGGCAAAGATTTAGAGCAGATAAATGAACATGATGGACTAAAACTTTTGTTCCTTAACTCCAGAATTGTAGAGGTTAAACAGCCGGACGAGGATGTAAAAATACGAGTATTCATGCAAATTTTCATTAAGCATGCTGCATTTAAAAATGCCTTGAAATCTTATAGAGACGAGAATTACAATCCTATTACGGATTACAGCTTGGAAATCCTTGGAAAGTGTATTGGAAAACCCTTTGAGGTTTTTATGGGAAACATCTTAGGGATATGCCAAGATAAACCTTTGTTGTACATTTTGACTGTGTACGATTACTTATACAACATTCTTGTCAAAAATCAGCAAAAGGATGTGACACTAGCAGTTGAAGAAATTTCATATCACTTTACTGAAGGAGGGGCTGATCTGATTGCTCGTCTTGAAGGTCTCAATGATTGAAGTGGTGTGGGTCTCTATGTATAAATATTTACATCCCCATTGACATTATCCATCCTTAAATCGGCTGTCTCATATTTCACATTTACTTACCCGAAACCAAAATTCGTTTGTCTGAATACATTAATTCAATTAATTAGGCCAGTTACTTGATCACCATTGTACATTTAAAACTAATGAATTATGATTGTTTAATGAGTTTTATAATTTGTTATTAAATTAGCATCAAAAAGCACCTTACACGCTTTTGTCCCATTTAATTGCAGCACTGTATTCCAATAGAAATGAAGTGGCATTAATACTTTAAGAAATGGCTCATTTACTAACTCGATTGATATTGGGTTTATAAAACGTTAATCATTATACGCATAAAACTGTTAGGTATAAAATATTTCTAGAATTATTTCATTAACTCATTGACTAACAATTAAAGATTTTTAGCTAGATTATAAAAATAATTTAGTATGCATTTTCATAATTTATTTGAACACTTAGTTATTTTTTTCCCCTTTTGCTCTGAATGAGTTGGTGCTTAATGAAATGATTCTAATTTCTAATACACTAAAATAAACTAGGTAGGTACTTATAATGTAGCAAAAATATTTTATATTGAAAATTAAAAGTAGATACAGGAAAACATTAACAATTGTTGACTTAATGTCGAACAAATGCATTACAGGAAAGTAATTACTTAATTAAATTAGTATTTCCTTCGAAACATCAAAAAGCTGTAACAAAGGTCGAAGGGGTTAGTTTTGATTTCAAAGCATATGAATAAGCAACACAAACAAAATGCTTAAACTTTGGACATTCGAAACTGTGGAATCAAATCTACTGGAAATAGTTCTTTGGCCATTTCATCTACATAGATATCTGAGTTATTACCCGTTAGGTATATCAGACAACTCCCTTTACTTTAAAGCATTGAGTTTTCCGGTATTTTTTTGTATTCTCAGTGTTGGATTTGATTTTTTAAGCATTTGCATTACATCTAAATATTACAAAAATTTCAACGAGTCGGTTAATTACAATGAAAGCGAATTAGCAATATATAATGCACTGAGTGGTGTAATTTCGTTTGTAAGTATTGGATATAAATTATTTGGTTTGAAATTTGGAAAATCTCACTTGAAAATTTGGAAGAGCATTGTATCTTTATTCAGAAGTATGTTGACTGAAGGAATGAACTTAAAGGGCCCCAAAGCAAACGAAGCATTCAAGAATTTGAATAGGGATTTAAAAATACAAACTTTGGTATTTGCACTTTTCTCTTTCGGTAGCTTAATTACAAGTCTTTCTATATACACAGTGATGTTTTCAAAATTTATTGATTCCGGCGAATTTGCAAATCTGATATTTTTGTCAACGACGATGTTTCACATTTGTTTCAAGCAATGCTTTCACCACGGATATTGCATTTGGCTTGCGTGTCTAATAAAATTATACTCTGTGGCCCTAAAAATTCTTACTTTGGAAATCGATGAAATGGTAAAAACATTTAAAGTCAAAAATGTTGATTTGAAGAACGAAATAGGCAAAACGAATTCAAATATTAACCATAATACTAAATTAGGAGGTAAAAATTGCAGCAAATTAAAGAAAACAAAAACCATTTACTTAATAATAGATGAAATGGTTGAAAATCGTAAAGAGATCCATTTTAAAGATTCATTTGAGGAAAGATTCACGAGAATTGTGGAGTTGTATAAAAATGTAGAAAAGGAAATTGAAAGTTTTAACCAACTGTATGGAACACAGTTTTTTATTGAAACAGGATGTTGCTTTGCAGCATTGCTAGGATATTTATTCGGTGTTTTCGTTTGGGTAATCAAAGATAGCGTTACGACTACTGACAACAATCTACTTAGTACTATTCAGTACAGGAAAATAAGAACCGATGTAGATTACTATTTATATTCCATCAGTTGGATAATTCCATTAGTTTGGGAAATTATTTTGTTAGCTTTTGTAGGATCAGAAATTACGAATTGGGGTAAGAAAGTAGGGGACGAGTTAAGAAATCTGCCTCTTGAGAAATTGTCGACTGTCTCACAAGTAAAGGTAAGAATAAGTATTAAAATTTTTACAGAATATTTACAGAAATCAAGATTATTTTGGTTCATTTATAATTTATATCAATACAATTATTATAGAAACAAAAGAGCTTAAATGTTTTATTTGTTTTAAGGCCCAAATGATTGTGTCATCGATTGGATGTAACCCTCCAGCAATTTCCGCTGCGGGTTTCTTTTCGATTAATAGAAAGCTTATTGTATCTGTGAGTATTATAAATACAAAATATAACGTATTGTTTATTTGGAGAGCATATTGAGCATTTACCTGTATGTATTAATTAATTTAATTGTTATTTGTCTTATTTACAGGTTATGAGTGTCGTAATAACATATTTAATTGTTTTATTGCAATTTACAAATGTAGGAATTAATACTTGTAGTAATGACAAATGAACTAACAATGAAAAATTACATACATCTTTGGGCAGTGGCAATATATTAGTAGTTCTAAAAAAATCAATATCGTTTTCTTATTCAACAAACAATACTTGTGTATTTATATTGTTTTCTGAATGGTGATTGTTTTATAACATTAAACAAATACCATACAGAGGTAATGTTTACTGCACTCTAATATTGAAATTGATTACAATTTCAGTGGCGTATCCACTAAGGCTCCTAAGGGTGCTTAAGCATCCTCCAGATAATTCTGGCCTACACTAGATATTTTTATTAAATTGAGGTAATTTCGCGATACAGTTGTAAAAATCGTAGAAATTTTCGCGATTTTGATGCATTTCAAGCTTATTTTTCCCAAAATGGCTCAATTTCTTGCGATCACAGTGAAAGTGCCTCATATTGGGATATTGCCATTTTGAAATCGAGTTATGTACACTGACTTGCAAGGCTGTGTCTAGGGGCGGGGCAAGTGACCTCCTCCCGCATTCCCAAAAAAGTGATTATGTTACCAAAACATCGCAAAAATTTTCATGTACATTTCGTATAATTATTTTTCATTTACATACAGCTTAATATATCAAGCATCCTAAATCCTAATTATGAAATCCTAAATACGCCATTGTACAAATTAAAGGTATTTTCCAATATCTGTTAAGTCATTTTTTCTATAAGGTATGTAAACAATTAAGCAAGAATTTATTAATTATCTTTCAATACGAAATATCTCATAATAATATTATAGATAATTTTTTTGGCAAGAGTGACAACCGCAACCCATGTCATGTCTGAAAACGTCGTGGTTTTAGAAACTTATTTATTATTTACACTACTCGGAAGAATATCCCATAGTAAGCATTGCTTTGTGGAAACTGCACCAAACTGAAAACCAAATGGTGCATTATTAAACATTACTAATTGTAAGAAATTCGAGTACCTGATTGAATAATTTCATAATGTTGAAAGAATGGAGTTTTAGGACGATAGAATCCAATCTTATTGAAATAGGTATTTGGCCATATTATTTGATTAGGTATTTAGGATATTTTCCATTAGGAATTTCAGGAGAATCACTTTACTTTAAAATTAAAAGTATTCCCGTATTACAAACAGTCGCATTTTGTGTAGTGGATGTAATAAATTTTTACATTATGGTGAAAACCACCCACATTTTTAGGAATGCAATCAGCATGGGCAATGGAGAATCACTATTTAACGGACTAATGGTAACATTAATGTATTCTATAACATTTTCGTACAAACTGTACGGTTTAAAATGTGGTAAATCTTACTTAGATATTTGGAAAGGTTGTGTATCACTATACACCGCAATGTTTGCCAACAGGGTGAACTTTAGAAGTTCCTTTGCGAGTGAAATTTTTAAGAAATTGCAATTGGACTCCAAAAACCAGACGCTGTTTTGTGCCTCTTTATCCATTCTCGCTCTCCTTACTTTATTTCCGGTTTATTTTCCATCGTTTTGTAAATTATTTTACGAAGGGGAGTATATTACTTTGATATTAGTAAACGTATCGGTTTTATATTGGTGTTTCCGAACATGTTGTCATATGGGAAATTGCATTTGGCTTATGTACTTCATCCGACTTTACATTGCAGCATTGAAATTACTGGCACATGAAATATGTAATTTGAATAAGAAAACTAAGAATATCATTTTTGGAAAAAACATCACAAGAAAAACTGCACTGAAAAATAAAAACGTTTTTACTGTTTCTGAGGATTCGTTAATAGACGATTGTTTTGACGAAAATGAGTTCAATGAAATAAATGAAATGCACTTGAAAAATATTATAGTATTAGAGAATCAAATTGACAGGGAAATTGGGAATTTTAATGAATTATTTGGGAAACAACTTCTTATAGAAACAGGGAGCTGTTGTGCGGCTATGCTGCAGTATATGTTTATTTTGGCAGTCAGGATTTTAGGAGAACGTACATATCAGAATAGTGATTCGGCAATTGCGTCTTTTTGTGCCTGGAATGTCACTTTCAGTTCTGAAATTTTTATTCTGGCCTTTAATGGTTCTTTAATAACAAACTCTGCAAAGAAAATTGTAAGTGAGTTACGTAAACTTAAATTCAAGGGATTGACTAATGAAACTCTGACTCAGGTACCTATACGCAAAAGAGTTTTAACTATTAAATTTTGTAATTCACCTGCATTTAATAATTTTAAAATGTTGAACAAATGAATTTTACTTAAAGGTACAAATGTTAGTATCAACGATTGGAAATGATCCTCCTGGGCTGTCAGCTGCAGGATTCTTCTCTATAAATAGGAAGCTCATTATTGCAACTGCAAGTGTGTTAACAACATATCTAATTGTTTTACTGCAATTTCCAAATATTGGTATTACCAATTGTAACAATAAATAAATAAATGAGAACATGTTTTATAATTCACACTGCAATTCAATACAATTCGAAATTAAATGAGACTGGTCATAAATGGAAAGCATTTTATTGTCCACTCTAAACTACAAAGTGTATTACACTGTGAAGCAGGCGCGTAGCCACGACATGGGGGTGTACAGCAAAGTTCGATTGAGAAATTCATTTCTTGGGGAAGGCAAAATCTGAAGTACAAATGAGTCTGTATCACGAGTAAAAATAAAAATATAAGCCAATTTAGGTCAAAAAATTAAGGTCATTCCGATTTTTTGTATTTTTATGTCTATATAATAATTGGTTCTAGGGATGCATGTGCACCCACCTGGCTACGCACATACCGTAAAATTATATGTTCTTTGTGAGAAAGTCGTACTTAACAAATTACCAATTATTGCAACAATACTAATGCAATGTTCAAGGAAGATCAAAACAAATGTGTGTACCACGATTTACATAATATTTTAAGACATTTATTTTCGGAAAAGGTAGGGTAGGATTGGTAGGATGGATTACAATGTGTTACGTGCATACATAGACTAGAAATAATAATCTAGTCGTCACTTTTAGATGTTCTTCTGACGTCTATACACACATTCACATCCTTTACTAGCAAAATGATGAAGAGTATGAAATATTTCCACTAATTGAAGTGTTTGAATTATTTTTGTTAAATTCAATAATGTTATTTGTACAACGAATTGAAAGGTGCATGCAAGGGCGCACCTAGGATTTCGAAATAGGAGTACAAGAAATTTTTAGCAGCATATATATATATATATATAAATTATACATTTTCGGAAAAAGATAGCCATTTTTTTCAAATGAGCCCTACTACCCGAAAATCTTGGAGACATATCTTGCGCCCATAGTACAAATTGATACGCCCTAATGTACCTTAGCAATTTAATTTGTTAATAAATACAATTAATGATTTTTCTAAGTTCAGCAATTTGTTCAAGTATTAATTTATACGTTCTTATTACTTGGTCCTAAAGTGGTATACTACTGGGAAAATTAGTAAATTCTGAAGACTTGGTGTTAGATGGGTGACTACAATAATCGAGTATACAACTCTGACAAAATGTTGAAGTCATGGACTTCAAATACAATCGAATCGAATCTTTTCCTTATGGGTAAATAGCCATTTAACTTAGTAAGATTTTTGAGCTATTACCCTTTAAGTGTTTCAGAACAATCGCTTTGCTTTAAAATTATAAGTTGGTCAGTTTTTTATGTAGTTGTATCAACTTTCTGGGACATTTTTAGCAGTTGGCATTGGTCATGGACTACCATAATTATTTTTAAGGCAATTAAATTTAGTAATGGTGAAACATTAGTAAGCATAACAATGTGCATAGTGTTATTTTTCATTTCTTATTGGTACAAGTTATACGGATTAAAATTTGGCAAATCTTACTTAAAAATCTGGAAAGACACTGTATCTTTGTTTCAAACCTTCCATTCAAATGGTGTTAACTTCCAGAGTGAGGAAGCAAAGGAAATATTTAGGAAAATACAAATTGATTTCAGAAAATTGACAGTGTTCTGCGTGAGCTGGTCTTTTCTTAGTTTAATGGGTTCCTTATTTACAAATTTACCCCCCTTTTTGGAAATAGCTGACAGAGAAGGGTACAATATAATAACTCTTTCGAGTCCAATCCTTTATTTGGGATTTAGAATGTCTTGTCACATTGGAAATTGCATTTGGCTCATGTTTTTAGTCCGATTATACAGTGCGGCATTTCAAATGCTTGCACACGAAATTGGTAACACAATTCCAGAGAAATTAAGCTTGTCAAGAGTTAATAAAGGTAATGGAAAAGGAGAGCATTTTTTCATAAAGGTGGAAGATGAGCTCAAAAATTCAGTAAAACCTTTTCTAATTAATTTGACGGAGAAACGTTTAGAAGAAATATTAATTTTGGAGAACATATTGGAAAACGAATTTGAAAGTTTTAATAAATTTTATGGAAAACAGCTGCTCGTAGAGACAGGGTGTTGTTTCACAGCTATTCTAGGTTATATGTTTCAGCTGTTTGTAGTTTTAGTTGATTCCGACAGGCCCTTAATTGCAGATCCAACTAACCCAATTAATTTATCAGTGTGTGCATGCGTGTGGGTGACAACTTTTGTCGTAGAACTTTTAGTGCTCGCATTTACAGGATCAGAAATGTTAAATTCTGTGAAAATGTTCGTAACACAATTAAGGAAACTTTCTCTCTGGAATTTAAGCGTTGAATCTCATATGCGGGTAAATAAAAACACTATTTCTAATACAGTTATAGATATTGTTTTTACTAATATAAAATTTTTGAATTAATTTTAAAGGTTCAAACCATTGTCTCATCTCTAGAAAATAATCCACCATCACTGTCGGCTGCGGGATTCTTTTCCATAAATCGAAAGCTCGTTATTTCAGTAAGTTTTTATTGTATTTTTCAGTATGTAATTAAAATAATAAACTGTTTTGATGTACATAGCAGTAGCATAAAATAATGTGTCATTTTTTCATTTCCATTGTTGGGATCAGCTTTCTACGAAACTAATACTGGACATGAACAAATCTTTGTTTACATTTTCTTTTTCTGTTTTTGTATTTAGATGAGTTCCATTATTCTGACTTATCTAATTGTCTTACTTCAATTTCCAAATGTGGGGATTAACAACTCAAATGAAAAAAGAAACATAACATAGGATTAAGATACTCATGCAGGATTATAATACATATGTTTCTCGAGAGTAAAAAATATTAGTTGAATCTTGTATACAATCCATCTTTAATTATTAGATCATTTGCCTTATTTAAGTCATTATTGTAATTAGATTGTTTAGTAAAACTTATCTTCAGAATAGAATACACTTTCATAGAATTTGCAATATTGGTGATAATTTATTATTACTATGTATATAGGGATTATTTGTATTCATATAATAAAACTGGTTTTAGATAGATTTTTGTGGTATAATGCTTTATTTCATATTTGGAATAATAAAATCTTTGAATTAATTTTATTGCTGCTGCAGGAATTGCCAACAATGTTGTTTAAAACATTTTTTCGCCTGTCCAGAAAAAGGGTCAAGCGCGTAGCCAGGGTTATAACCTGGGGGTGCGCAGCAAAGTTTCTCAGAAATCAGTTTCCTGGGGAAGCAAAAATCTCAATATGAAGTACGATACGTATGAGTCAAGCGTAGAAATAAAAATTTGAGCCAAAACCAAACTAAAATTCATGATATTTGAGCTTAGCGCGAAATTTTTTTCGGAGTTTTTGCTATTTCAGTACTATAATCATTGGTTCTGGGGTGCACGTGCACCCTGTGCAACCCCCCTGGCTACGCGTATGAAAGGGTATATAAGTCCAAGTGGTAGATACGCTCTATTGATAGCTCTACCCTACCTAACAGAATATTTAATCTGCTTAATAACAATAATTATTTCGTGTATTATTTTAATTAATTGTAAACTGAACAAATAAATACAATATACAAATATAAATACAAATATTTTTTGATAACGAATAATACTAATTGCATTTCATGGTATTGCGTATTGCTATTAGAATTGATTGCTCGACTGGTTCATTTTATTAGAACCCTATAGGTTGCACAAGTAAGATGTTGAAGGAATGGTCTGTTGAAAACATTGAGCCCAATCTTCTCCAAATGGGTAAATGGCCATTTTATCTTACCCGATATTTGGGCTACTATCCTTTGGGCATTTCAAATCAATCTCTTTATTTTAAATTCATTAGTTGGCCAGTGTTAAATTTCCTTTTTATTTGTCTAGTTGATATATTTAATTTAGTTCTTTGGGCATACACCCAACATTTCAGTTTAGAAGAGGAACCATTCGGCCATAGTGAAACTGTAATTAACACAACAATGACTTTGATTTTGTATACTGCAACCTGTATTTATAAATACTGGGGGCTGAATTTTGGCAAATCTTATTTGAAAATTTGGAAAGATACAGTTTCTGTTTACAGTAGCATGTTTTCACACGGTGTGAATTTCAAAAGTTTTGAAGTAAAAGAAATATTTACGAAATTGCAACACACTTCGAAAAAGCAGTCATTGTTTAACATAATTTTGTCCATATTTTCTGCCCTGGCTGCATTTGTAATGTATCGTAGAGGATTTTCTAAGTTATTAACCCAAGGCGAATACACAATATTAATAATAGCAATTACAACCATTCCTTACTGGTGTTTCAGCGTTTGTTGTCGTGTATCTTATTGTCTATGGCTCTTGTACTTTGTCAGATTGTACACTGAAGCTTTTAAAATGCTTTCTTTTGAGATTAATAATCTCAATACTAAATTAGTTGATTTTGATTTCAGCAATAGAATATGCAGGAAAGAAAAGGGTACACAAATTTATTTTGATGAAACTTTGAAGTCAGAAAACGCGAAAGTTAATTGGGCAGTTGAAGAACGATTTAAAGAAATAATATTATTAGAAAACAAGCTGGAAGTTGAATTTGAAAATTTTAATAAATTTTATGGGAAACATATTCTTATTGAAGTAGGATTGTGTTGTTCAGCAATGCTGGGGTACTTGTTTATAGCATGTAATCGAGCTTTTGGCGAAAGTTGGAAAAATTATAATTACACAATGGAGGTTTTATATGGTATATTTATTTGGTTGGTTTCTTTTGGTGGAGAAATTGGTTTAATGGCATTTACGGGTTCAGAATTTATCAATTCCGAACAAACATTTGTATCTGCGCTACGGAAACTTCATCTGTATGGTTTAAGCCACGAATCTCAAATTAAGGTACAAATATTGTAATCATTTATTTCGTAAGAACTTAAATTAACCGATATGAAGTATTTCAATTTCCCGTCTGTCTGTCCCCTGTTCTCATATTATAAGTGTGTTTATTCGCCCTTCCGAGTTCCGATACTTACATAGACATCCATATGGATGCCCAGTTTGGCTTACTTACAGAAGGCTTTGCGAACTTATTTTTTATTGTTAAAAAAATATATTTTAAAGATCCAAATGATGGTTTCATCCCTGGGAAATAATCCTCTAGCTGTATCTGCCGCAGGTTTATTCACTATAAGTCTAAAACTCATTATTTCTGTAAGTCAATTTTATTAACCTACACTACTTTTACTAACATGTAGTATTGTGATTTGCTTATAGATGTGCTCATATTTCATGTACATATTATTATTATATCTTACTGAATATAAACCGTCCATACAAATGTACGGTGAGACCCATTAATTAAGGAAAATGAAATTTGGGATGCTCCTACTCCCCAACCGGTTAAGGGGTATATAAGATATGCATACCAAATGACTCCATAAACGATTGTCTTTCAGAAAAAAATTACATTAATGTTCTAGACTTAATGGTTCTTGAGATATTAAGATTTTTATAAACCA
>JAQFYB010001100.1:0-37013 GCA_034694085.1 Pogonognathellus longicornis
TATTTGCTGTATTGTAATCTTACGAACCTACTATGTATACCAATACCTTATTCTGTATGTTTAAGGAAGGAGAAATGACTATCTGTTTGCTGCTGCGTGAAAGGATTCATGATTTTATGTTTGAGATAAACACACGGATGACGGAGGAAAGTTATAATACCTCAATAGCGAACTAAGGAAGTTGTTACCAATGATTGAATGAAGGATATTTGGTTTAGATAGATGTTGAACAGACGCTTTTCCACATTTATACAAGTGGACATTCTGCGCATCTCCGGCTAAATACGCATCCATCTTCATTGTATTTGTATAGCAACCTTTACAGACATACAATAGATGAATTACATTAATAACTGTACATATTTGCATTTAGTAAATCATTTGGTAATGTAATTTCGAAGCTTAGTATATCGTGAAGCAGGAGACCACAAACTGCGATTTGATTGCAGCTGGAATGGAAGTAACTTTATTCATAAATATCTGTACCTATATTATATCTACATAATTTAACCATGAATATCAATATGTATGTTTAAACAGCTACTTTAATATTCAACACAGTGTTTATAGTACCTTTGAAAGTATCAATTACAACACTCATATGAGTATGGGGGTTGGGGATTCATTTCGTTTGACTATTGTTAACAAGGAAGAATCTGACAGTAATATTGATAGTGAATAACAGTAATCCATATAAAATATGGCCACCTCCATCTTTCACAAAGTCTATACACTATACACCCACCACATTTATGTAAAATAACTTTCAGGGCTGCATCTATTTGATATTCAAACATTGAAAACATAGAAGCTTAAAGAGTAGGTACTATTTATATGCACATAAACTTCAGATTGAGAGAGAGAAGGAATGAACAGGAATATCTGGGAACGGGAAAAGCTAAACGGAAGTGAAAGCTTGTCGTCACATGTACTCCATCTCCTTGCAACAGGACGTCACATCGAATTATGGTATAGTCAAGGGCTGTGACACACTACCAGTATAGTAGCTCCTGGAAACGAGGAAAGGGTATGGTACAGGACAGGACTAGAAGTCACAAAAGCATAAAGCAGAGTCTGTAAGGAAAATGAGGAATTTGAGTCATCTCTTGTAGTAGTATGTAATATCTTTGTGGTACATATAGAATATTATTCTTGTGCTGTGTGGTATATCGTGTTTCGTGATAAAGGTGGAGGCGGAATCATAAATAAGTGTGTAAGGGTTATGACGAGATAGGACAAGTTTAATTCTCACGTAGTGTCAAAGAGAGGAAAGGAAAATGAGTTCTCTTTAACTGGGAAACTCTAGTGATCTTGTGAAATCATACTTACCGTAAAAGTCAGTCATCTCTTAAGTAGTGGAAGATCAGAGAACTTGCTCCGAGAGTTTTGTCCTTTCCATTTTGCATTTAAAATCTTATCTCCAGTCCAAGTGTTCCACTAGTATATAGCCATGGTGTAAAGTGTAGAGTGCTTCAAAGAAAGTTTCACTCTAGTACCGTAGTACCTATGCGTTTATAAATGCTAGTGTAATATGCGTATATATTTTATACAAAGGTACCTACTAGCTAAATGTGTCACTACCTAATCATGTATACATGTTTCAATTCAAAAACTCACAAGGTATACCTATTTGAGAATTGTGTAGGTATAAAAGCTACATATTTTATACAAATATTACATTATCATTATTTTATAGTGGTCTGTAGGAACGAAATACTTGCCTTTACCTACCCTACTGTAATAATACACTTACTTGGTTATTATTACTGGGCCGATAAGTTTTCTGTTATCTCAAAATGTGTATGAGGTAGGGCAGTAAAGTAAGTGTACCTACACTGTGTATCTTATCTACGCCTTCATTGCCAGGGGCATGAAGCAACCACATCGAACGTTAAAAATAGGAAATTAGAAATATCTTTTGCATATTCTTGTTATGTACAAGAAAGGCACATCTACTTGTATAAAAGGAGTTCAAGGCAAAGCAAAGGCAACTGTAGTTGCTATTTAAATTTTGTTTATTTTTTGATAATACTACGCCTAAGTAATTTGTGGTGGTGACGCTACGGCAGGTTGGATAAGTAGATAGGAATTTTACAAATGAGAAAATAGTTGTATGCTCTTCCATGTATTTGCATGTAATAATAATATTTTTATACTACATAGCACCACCAGCAAAAACCAACTATAGTTCACAACATTCACATCTGTGTTTTGTGTAATTTAACATTAGTACATAGTAGGAGCAACTATAGCGTGTGCAAGTGGCAGAGAGACTGTAGACGTTATGAGACTCCACTCTGTTCAACTCGTCTTTGCTCTCTGCCTCCAGCTAACAAATAAATATTTAAAATAATGTGGGACGATATTAAAAAGCTTTCATGTGTTACAAACAATGTATGCAGAATGTATGTACACAGTAAAATACACTTAATGCTACACATAATATCTCTAAGCAATATGCAAGTGAAGTCCTTTCTACACTTGTGTTGAGCATACACATACATACAGGTACAATTATTAATGGTTTGTGCATTTGTAGTTGCATTTACTCTTAGTATGGTGTACATAGTGTCATAAGAATCATAACGTGTTTTTCTGTGTAATGAGCTACATGTTAAATACTATTTAGCAATGTGTATATGAATTATGCATGTATTATGCCTTGACTGAGATATTGGTAGTTATAATCAAATGTTCCAACCAGCCCAGCTTATTTATTTACATTGCAAATTCACGACACAAAATGAAAACATGGTTTAAGTTAACATTGCCAACCGCTAGTGTGCAATAGTATGCATGAATGCGTTCAAACATTATAAACAGGTTTGTGTGTGTGTGATAGTGTCTTGGTTCGTGGGCTTTTGTTTGACAGATTTTGCTGACAGTTGTAAACACAGCTTCAGTTTCCAGTAGAGAAAAATCAATATTATTTCGAACTCTTGCAATCTTTACTTGTGATTTTCGAAGTCATCTCTCCTCTCCCAAGTCACTATATTGTAAATCATTCAGAAATAAGTAATACATACATTACAAAACAGCAACAACGCATCTTTTGTTAATGTCGCTTTTTACCGGGACTCTGCATACAGCAAATTCTTTATAGAAACAAAGAATAAAGGTTGGCTATTTCCAGTGCTTTTGTCTGCCTGGATACAACAGGAAGAACGTACGTGTGCTAAATGTGAACAAGTAAAGTTTTTCGTTTTTGTTTATTTTAAAATAGCTACTAGTTTAGTTTTATTTATATGTAAGTACATACGTGATGGTCGATCTGCAGAATTGTATTGGAGAAAAGGGAACTACAACACATTTGGTGAATCGTAATCCTCAGGTTTAATCCAATCGTTAAGCACAGTTTGCACAGAGCACCTCCTCCTGTCAATTAGGTATAATGCACATGTAATTCCTGCTGAGATTTAGCCAGGAAGGGCTACTTAGCAATAAATCCTTTTTGTTTGTACGACTGAATGCGCTTGTTGTATTCTTGTGGAGTGTGTGAATGGGAGTTGTGTCTTTTCTTATGTAGTTCGTATGTGTAGGTAGAGAAGGTAAGCTGTCTCTGTATTCAGTAGTCACAGCAGATCAATTCAGGTCAAAGATGCTCTATCGCCTCCTCTTCACTCACATCCACCACTCAACTTCCATTTCAATTCGACTCATTTTTAATTCAGATGTTTGTTGCTATTTTAAGTGCTTTTAAATCGAGTTCTCATGTTTTTCCATCTTCATCTCTTACATCAGCACTAAATGCAATCTTATGTTGAGCGCAGTAATGTTCTTGAGTGCTCAACCCACATTAGTCACTTCAATATGTACTAAATACATTAAAATCCCCATTTGCTATTACTACTTACTTTCTTTATTCTATATTTGCATTGCATTCTCACATTTTGTCCCCAGGTAATATCAGACTGTGTATCATATTATCCCTTGTCAATAGTTACCATTCAACAGTTGTGCATAAATAAACATTGACATTTCGTCTTTTATTTCTTTATCAACCATGCACAGAATTCTATTCATCCATTCAGCAACCACACTACACTGTAGGTCTTCTCGATACTTAAGTCTGCCTGACCCTCATGATGTGTCTCTAAATCAATATTTTTCCTACAACACCTCCCCCACACTTCCATGTAAATATACATCGTTGTATTACATACCTGATTCAGTTGCTGTAGTTTTTGCTTTGAAAAATATTTCTTGACAATTATTTCCAATTATTTCACTGAGACATGATATGGCATACCTGGCATTATACTTTTCACATATACAAAATGACAGAGGCTGTTATTTTAATTATTTCCTGACTGTACTCGAATGTTTGTGTGTTTGTAATACTTATGTATTAGATACTTACTTTATGTACTGAAAGTACAGAGACAGAATGCATAACACGATCAAATGCCTTGTGCACTCATTTTTAGACAGGTATGTCACTTTCCATGTTGTTGAATAATCAGTTATGTGTATACGTTAAGTTTTGTAACTTGTTTAGTTTGTTGCATGATACGTTTGTGTAATAATGCATATACCTACTTGCTAATACTAAGAACACGTTGCGTTGGTTGTAATTTCACTTTTGTTGTAGCTTTTTGTCTTTATGTATTCATGGTATACATTAGTATACATATTTTATTACACATCTCCCAGGAACTTGTCTAATAGGGTCTGAGTAGAAAAGTCAAAGTATTTCTAGTTAAATAATGCAACTGTAAGCAACATTTGCCAAAGCACATAAATTGTAAAACAAACACTTGACGAGCAACATTAAAAGGTGAAAAAGCAGTTTAGAGAATAATTTATATTTTATAATCAGACATTTGCACTGTCATCACATCACAAGACGTATTATATTATGAACATTTTCAATATAAAGCACTTTCACAAAAGATTATGTTTAGGTTTTGCTACTTCTTGATGGTTTAAGTAGATACTTTTTGGTTAAAATGGAAATTTTATGCATTCTGTCTATTGAGTCTCTGTGTGGACCTACACGGAGAAACTACAATGTGGAAAAGTTTTAGAAGACACGTTTTAATTCGCTGTTATATCACATTTTGGGGAAAAGAGCACGACATATTGCACGCAAAGCTCTCAGGTGGAAAGTTTTTAGGATATAAAAAGTAAATCTATGTCTACACAAGTTGCATATTGCTGGAGAGTTGGTGGGTTGTAGATTGGGCAGTAGAATGTAGAATTATTACAAATTTTGACATTCTACATTCTACTACGAGTAAGCACAGAACTTTGTAAACATAGAAGGTGTGTTTAAATGTTATAGCTAACTTTTCTTACTCAATGTAGCTATAGCTAAGTCTTGTCGGATATTCATAATGTATTAACTGAAATAGCCCATAAGTTATCATACTTTGTCCATTAGTTTTTCTATCTTGCCATCAACCTCACCGGCTTATTCAGCTTGACCTATCCAAGTTTACAAACTGTTTCGTTCTTATTCAGAACATCCATGCTTTACAAACCTTACAGTTTACAAACCGTGTAAGCAACAACATGGGACTATTGCATCTATAATACCTAATTTAGTTTTCTACAATAATAGCATTTTTGGTAAAATCTGCTGGAAGGTATAAATATTATTACTTTGAGTACCTTGCTTGGTACCTAGTACCTACATATTGTTTAACATTTTTTCTGTCTTGTGCAAACATTATGACTTAGACTGATATTGATTTGCAGTACCTTCAATTGCATGAGTGTGATATCTGAGCCAAGCCAATGCAATGGTTTTGACAATTGGGTGTGTGTTCTGTCAGGGTTAAAAAAAATCATTGATGGGGTTATGAACATTTGTACTAGGTATTTATATAGGTGTAATACTGTGAACATTTAGTATTTAAGCATGGAGATTGCGTTGCATTGAATTTTGAATGCGTAACATTATTCTTTACACATTCTTTACTAGTATCTGTATGTAACTATAAAGGAAAAATGTAGTATTCCTTTATATTACTTATCATACTAGGAGCATTGAGTGCGTTGCAATTATGACTTTTCCGTTCTTCCTCCATACTACTTAAATTTTAGCAAGAAAATCATTTCTTTACATTGCCACTCATTCTTTCATCGTTCTTTATTACGTTTTGAATGGTACAAAAGGGGTTCGTATCTGTCAGAGAGGATGTTATTGTTCCTATGAGGCAAAGAAGTTGAGGTCGATTTCTTTAGTAAAATTCTCAATGCGGCTTTCGCTGCTCGACTTTCTTTTCTTTGGAATTCGGAAGGGCAATATCTTACATTAAGTAACTACCATCCATAAGTGCAAGGGACGAATAGTCTCTACACACACTCTCTCTCTCTACAGCTGCTGTAGTGTGACTGTAGCTTGCTGGCTGTGTTCGAACAAGCTAGACTTGTGAGAGATAAAAGTGTGGGCAAAGATACTGCACACACATTACACTCTTTCAGTTAAACATAACAGTTTTCTTTGTATGTATATATAGTACCAGTACTCTGCTTGTGGCCGGGTAGGAGGTTCACTCACGTACGTACGTGGTGTAATAAATGTATTTGCAGTATATCCTTCCATAATATTCCAGCCATCCTTTTTTCTTTTGCAACTAGTATGCTGCTCTCGTATGTATAATTCTTCTTGTGTATCACATCATATCATATAATGGTATGTTTAGAGTGTGGAATTGGAGTAGTATAATATAGAATTCCCTTGTTCGGTTAGCTCGAGACAGGACTGGAGGCCGCGTCGTGAAAGTAACGAAGTGCAAGTCTGGGCAGTAACTACTTGGAAAAGAAGAGACAGTGGGACATTGTCCTTCTATTTTCATCGTCTATTAGTAGGCTGGACATATTTCATTTCTTGCTCAAGTTGATCTTGGAGAATATTTCAGATTTATTTTATTCCCACTTCTATTGCTCCAGTCTCATCCTTGCCTTGTCTACATTGTCTAGTATATCAACAAGAGACAGTACTGTTAGTGCTAGTGGGGACTTAAGCTGGCAACCCAACTCTGCTCACTCAAACACAGTAATAGTAAACCCCATCACTCTTACTTTAGAATCTGCGATCAAGTTTACTTGCTCTGACTGTTTTTCTGTTGTATTACTATTGTCCGTCTTTTCTTTGAGTTCTTTTCTCTCCCTCCTGTCTTTCTACCCACTCATGCAACTCTATCTACATCTACACACACGTAGTATGTTGTATGTGCACAAGAAAAAAGGAAGTGTTGTAAGTAAATAACGTACCTACCACTAACTGCAGTCGCCAAACCCAAAAAAAGACTTGAAGGAAGGACTCGGGAGATTTCACGTAAACTCAGCTGACTTGACTGAACTGGACAACTGGTAAAACGTCTTGCCAGAAGGAAAGTTCAACTTTCTATTGGCGCTATTATTCTTACAGGTTTCTTCAACTAAAAATTTTCTGATCAAATAATGTAAAAGAATCTGAGTCCACTGTGTGTAGATACAGCTAAACTAACAGAGTTTTTCAAGATATATCACCTGTACACTATAAATGTTTCTGTAAGTATGTATAGCACACAGTTTAGACCATGTATACGGACAAAAGAAATGGAACACTAAACCAAAGTACAATAAATGCAGAAAAAAGGAAAATGCCAACTCATGTCTTGAACACAGTGGAAATGGGAAACTATTGTATTGGCCTATATACAGATAGTATGTCAATTGGTATAATAGCGAAATAGTTTTGCGGGTAATACACAAATACTTTGTGTGTAGATATATTACATGGACCAGGCAAAAGTGCGCAGACGAATAGGATAGAAGTAATGACAACTGAGAAAAGAAACTGTGGGCTATAGCATACAGGAAGTGTAGGGGAAACGTTAGAAATGAAAAACCAGAGAGAAGAATTGCGAAAAAGTAATTATGTCCCTGAAGACGTTTCTTTGGCTGCAGTCTGTCGGACTCTACACGATTGGCTTGCTCTTCCTATTCTTATACATTTGTATTAGCGGCTGCTTTGAGAAAGAGCTGATTTCCTGATGGCTGCTCACTATATCCCTCGCCCTTTCCTCTTCCATAAATGTATTTCTCTCAAACTAATGCAACACTATAGCTAAAGCACACAATAACACATTTATATTTCCAGTCGACCACAATTATTTGTATTTGTGCTTCCTGGATGAAATTGCTTGGTGCACCACCACCGAAAAACATCTTAAGCTAATGGTCTTCCCCAATCTTCATCATCACCTTTATTAGAATAGACACTACCTACTCCACTGCGGTTAAAAGTTTTCTTTCTACGACTGTTTTGTACTTTACTGAGCATTAAATTACTTTCTTCATGATGATAATGTAAAAATACAAAACAAAAAACAAAGCACTCAACTTGTACTTAGATATTAGATACTTTAAGTAAGATACTTTACTATGCTATGTGTATATACCTAGACTGTTCCAAATCCCTAAGTACTTATCAAATTAACTATAAAATATACCTAGAGAGTCCAATTTTCATTTAGAAAACAAGCCAGTCTCGTTTTCGGTCTATTATTCAATAGTTTCATCATTTAATGTTTCCCCGCTCCATTAGTACTCTTAACTTGCTAAGCCATGTATATTATTTAAGCTATAAAAGTTAAATCCGAATTTAACGTTAACATTCTATGATGGATACTTAATACTACTTAAGCCTTGCTAAATCTCGAGTGTAAGCAACATAAATAGCGACTCGGCATTATGTAATAAACAACGAAGCTCTCTGATTTCAAATGAGCGTCTTTGGCTTAAATGACAAAATACATTTTATACAGCCAATACCATAAAAGAATGAATTTTTTGTGACGAAAGACATAATATTCAGAAAAGGAAAAAAAGGAGGACAGAAGGTGCCTTCTCTGAGAGTAAACCTACATAATACCACTAGGAATAAAATAAATTGCAGAGAATTAGGTTCTCCACATTATATGGTGTAGTATGTTGTAGTACGTGTATTGTATTTTGTGTAGCAAGTCCTCTATTTGGGAGCAGTGACTCTTTCCGTTGCGCTTCCGAACGTCTTCATTTCAATTCAGTGTTATTGTGTGTACTTAAGCAGTCGTTGCTTTGTTTACACATTTTGAGATTTGATTGCTGCTGTTTGTGCAGTCGTGACATAGAGAAAAGAATGGAAATGGTAAAAGTGTTGGGAAAAGTTATAAAAAAGTCGATTTCAGGCACACCCAAAATACATAAAGAGAGAGACACGGGTTCTTGTGGCGAGACGCGCGGATTGCGTTGTGTGTGAAGTTGTCGGGTTGTATGTATACACAAATATGAGATTTCTCCCATACTATACTTTGTATTGTATGCGAGTATGAACTTGGGCTTGTTGTTCATGGGGAGGAATGAATGTGGTTAGAAATGGTGTTGGCTGCTGGTCTCCCGTCTTCCTCTGTTCGGGTCTTTAAGCGTGATGCAGTAGTCATGTAATGCAACATGATAATATTATACGGGTAGGAATAAGAATACGGGTGATGTTGAGTGTTTGGAGTCCTAGTGAGAGCGGGAGGTAGGTATAGGAAGGTGGAGGATGGATGGGATGATGGTGGAAGAAAGAGGAAAGTACTGGGATGGGTTGTAGTTTGTGTGTAATGTATTTTGTATGTAATTGAAGGCGTGTATGTATACATATATGCAATAATAGTTGTTTGAGACGTTATAAGTTATTGTATGAAGCATGAAGTGGAGTATGAAGAAGAAGGAGACGGTGAAGGAGCGAGGACCGAGGAGCAAAAGGTTCAACTCGAAACAAAGGTATTTGTATAAGAAAAGAGTTAGTGAGAATGATGCTGATGTTATTGTGTAGCTGTAGATTGTTAAGCATACAGACGGGAGAGCAATTCCCATGGTATTTATGGTATGGCGGTCGGTCGCATTGGCATTGTAGTAGTCTCTTGTTTCTATCATGAGTTTCCTCTTGAATGAAAGAACAAGTGTGTTATTCTGACTAAGTCTGGGTCGACACGAGCACAAACGACTAATAATTTTGTCTTTGCCTCTAGACTGGTTGCACCCTGAGGAACTCTCATTGCAAAATTTATTGCCCAGCCTCGAGTCTTATGTGATTGTTGCTGCTATTGTAGCGTGATAGTGGTCCGGGCTCTTCATCCGCCTTCTACACCCTACACTTCTAATCTTGCCTTGACTTGAACTTCTCACGCGGCATAATTTCCCACTCTCCCTGGTCTGAAGTCTCAACCTATATTCTCCCAGCAGCTCCAACAACAAGAGTCTACAACAACAACGGAACAACAACCAAAGTCCACCTTCATATTGTATAAAGACTACTGCTATTGGTAAGTAACAACAAAATCACAGTAGCCTTGTCACTAATTTCATTTCATTTTCTATTCTGTATAGTAATTCTTAGTTCAAACACAAATCACATTATAACAAGCATATTACAGCTTCTATAATCGAGTTATTTGACTATCTATAAATCATCAAAGCATCATCAGAGGCACACTTGCGTGTTTATTGACTGTGCGTTGGCGTATAGTACAAAGAGAGCCACTCACCAATGAACAACCCTTCATGGCCCTAAATTTTAATAATCAACTTAAATTGACTTTCACTTTGGAATACTACAACACAAATTTCCTTACTTACTCCTTACTTAGAGTTCATTATTGAGTGCTGCTGCTTTAATTTCACTAAGATGCAATTTGAAGTGTACTACAAAGTAATTGAATCACATTATTGGGCTTGTGTCCAAAGTATAAATGGAGAAATGAATTGCATTTTCTTAATCAATGATTTGAATTATTGTTTTTAGAAAGAAGAAAAGAGGAAGACGAAGTAAGTGTATGCTTTTCATCGTGAACAAGAAAAAAAGTTAAAACTTTAACAAGAAAAGTTGTTTGTGGGTTGAAGGCGTGTGAGCGTCTGAATTCAGTGGACGGGAAAGGGAGAGCTAATTAATAGAATACGTAACATAATACGTAGAGACAGAAGCCGCAAGTGGTAAGCAACTGTTGGGTTGCCACGTAAGTGTAAACAAGAACCAAGGCAAAGGAATTAATCTGTCTGTAAAGTACTTGCATTAGACCTGTTCTATGTTGTGTTTGAATTAAGCAATGTCCCTATAAATAGTGAAATAGAAAATACCGTTGTTTCCAACAACGAACTCTTCTCAAGTCTCGAGTACTAGTATTGTATTTGTAGTAGTCGACAGACACGGAATACAGGAGAAAGTTCGGAAAATAAAACTACAAAAGGAGCGGAAGCCTTGGCTCTCACTCTCCTCTCTCTCTCTCACACTCTTCATCTATTCTACCCGTCTAGTCTCGAAAACGAAAATACGGTTTTAAAATCCAAGGAGTCAAGTTAGCATATAGAGAGATCCGCTACCCGCTACTACTAATACTATCTATCTTCCGTGGTCTGCTAACACACAGCAAGTCTGGTATCGTGGAGTCTTCTTGACTTGATTCAAGTTGACTGCAACTAAACGAAAGAAATTGGAGTAAGGAAAGTAGAACAAGAGAAGACTGCACAACACTACACGCTACCGCTTGAGCACCGTTGTTGAAATATCCAAGTGAAAGAAGTGATTAATTAATTTCCTCTCCTACTTCGGTTTCAAGTCTGCCGTGCTGTGCCCAGAGACGAGCAGGCTTTACGCATACACAAGACACTAACATCTACACGACAAGACAATAATAGAGGTACAGTCTTCAAATCACATGGCTCTATGTTAGATCCACCAACATACTTACTTAGTATAACGTGATGTACATATTTTCACCAACCAAAGCACATTATATTTCTTCCCTGCTTTCAAAAACTCTATGTTGCTTATACAAAGATATTGCTACCTTAAGTTTAGGCTCAGTAGATATTACTATCAAGCGCAAAACTTTTAAACCTCATTGTCATTCAGAGACGTAACCAACATCAATGAACCCCTCTCGACTCAGCATGACGCACTCGAATCTTCAATGCACTCGAATATCCATGTATTTCAAGAGAAAGTTTATATTTCACATAGAAGAGTCACACTTGCAACTTGAACTGTAGCAAGGCAACTGCAGTGTGACTGATGTCTTGCATCATGACATTTTGTTGACTTCGTTTAAATGAATGCAAAGAATCGGAGATGTTGCTCTAAATCATTTTTTTCAAAGTTAGTTCAATCTTTTACAAAAAGCATAAACAGCCTATAAAAATGATAATCCCATTATTAGTGCAAAAATCCATCTAACATAAAAAGGATTTAGTGTATTTTGTTGGGTTAAAGAAATTATCTGTATAGGTATGCTGTTGAGATTTTGAACATTCTACATTTTCAGACTTATATAAATACAAATAATTTTTTGGATTGTTTGAAAAATGGAAACACATCTTTCTGCAATTCTTAATCTAATACTTATGGATTATTTTTCATTTCATTTCCATTCTTTTTCAATGAAAGGCACAGTTGTGCTTAACCATGTTAGGAAAGTTGACCCTGAGTGGCAAGTTGGCAAGTACAGAGACCCACGATTTCTCTTTCTAGAAAGGAATGAAGTTCACTGAGAAATCTATTATTACATTGATTCAGTATATTTTGATGCTTGGTTGATTATTGTTTGTAGGTTTGGCATTCTACATTTTCTGGCATTTATAAATATAAATAATTTTTTGGATTGATTGGTTGAAAATGTACGTACGTATCTGTTCTATGTTAAACCTATGTTAAATGAAAAATGTATTTTTGATGTTTTAATAGTTGGATAAGGGACCTGTAATAGTGACTAGTATTTCCCGAAGCAGGGAGCTCAAGTATAAAGTTACGCCACTGCGACTCATCTCATCTTTAATTCCATCATGGGTAAAGGGAACAGCAAGCTGAAGCCGGAAGTGCTGAATGATCTCCGAGAAAATACTGAATTTAGTGGTGAGCCCATTTTGACTTAATTATAATCTTGTTCTTGTCTGTGTCTAGCCAAGTTAAAAATTCGAGCTGACACCGAAAATTTTCCTTCTCTTCATTTAAATTACTAGATATACTTCATGTATGTATAATTCATATTTATGCTGCAGAGTTGTTTAATTGACTTCCATAGAAAATCAGTACAAAGATAGCTTCAAGTATCTGTAGTATATACATACAGTTTGTTATGTTCATGGCATTTTCATATTGAAAACCTAATCTCTTTCGGCAGTTTGTTATGCTTTGCTTTCCTGTCTTACCAATTTGTTTTAAAGAGAGACTCTAGGTATACTCTATGGCCTTGGCTGACATTATTCTATCCCTACGTTGTGTAGTTCATGTCGTTCCGAATTTTATATTTGATAGGCATGTGTGTGTAAAATTTCCATAATGTGTATTTGTCATTTGGTTCATTCGTCGTAGTGAATTTACTATAAATTCAGTTCTTATCTTTTATGGCGGGTTTTATTTTGATGTGTTAGACCATTACTTGAGCACTGCCATTGGAAGAGACGTGATAGAATCCCCTGACGTTGACATTATTTACCCGCTTCCAAAACATGATACACAACACACCTACCTACTATCTACATATATCTGTATATACAAAAAAATGCAAACCATATACCTATACCCGTTTTGTGTATATCTGTCGCAAAAATTTCGAAAGAAAATAAGTAATAGTAGTTTTACCACGTTTGTACTTGAAGTCTATGTGGGTATATACAGATTTGGTTGTAGGTAGGTATATTTTGTAGTTGTAGAGTTTAAGTAGCTGGAGTTGACTGAATTTTGTTGTGATATTATGCATTATGGTGATGATACATTGCGTATTTGCATACATATTACATGCAAGCCCACTTACATTACTCCTCCGTGCATACAAGACTTTGCCAGGAGCGAAAGTCAACAAATGGTAGCTTCTATTTTTCTAATGTAGTATAAGTGCAACTAAAGTCAGTCGGTAGAAACAAAGAAGTGTATATACACAGTGCAGCAGCAAGTGAAATTCTTTACCTTGGTGTTTCTCCAAGCAGCAGAGGAAGTCAGCCAGCCTGAATTTAACTAAAAGTAGCAATCTGAAAAGATATATTTTATTTAGACTGTTCTTCCATGCATTGCAAAGTAGAAACAAAGTCGTTTGTGCATAATTTACAGACATGAATTGAGAAAACAAGGAGCATTATATAGAGATAAGAAAGTAACTGAGGCGGAACCAAATAATATCAAAACGATAAGCTCAGCCACCAAAAACGACGGTTTTGCATCTTATAAGAATGGACAGAAACTTCGGAAAGTGGGACAAACACATTATAGATATTCATAATAATATTAATATTTTTTCAGCCATTTAAAAGTACAAGCAGATAGATTTACACTCTTTTGGTTTTGCATACAAAATGTAAAATCCTAATACCTACTTTCTTGTATAGCTACAGTGTATAGATATTGAGTTACATTCCTGCAAAGTGGAAACTGTGTTGCATATAATTTTAATGATTCCTTGTATATATGCTTCTTCTAATGCACATTACGTGTAATCTTATTGTGCCTCTCAAAATGTTAATATCAGAATAGAAGCGTTTCTATGCAATGCAGTTATAAACATAGCGTGTCTTGCCTTGCCTCGTCTGACATTATTATTAATACTATGAAGTCGCTAGGACGGGAACAAACCATCTGTAGTACAATGTTATAATCCAGTCGGAAAAAAGATTCCGGAAAAGTTTTTTGTTCACAGTAGCAGTAGTCGTAGTGGTGGTGGTGAATGTGTTTGTGTGTAAGTGAATACGGAGTGGAGCTAGAAATTTTTCGATTAGCTCTAAGGATATAACTGTTAGTAGCTTTTTGCTTACCTTATCAAGATTTACGAGAGACTTAACAACGGTTCTCTTTCAAAGAAATGAGATAAAAGTAGCTTTATGGGGATGATTTAATTTGCTTTGTAGACTTTCTTTTCTACTTGCATTACATAATATTTAGTTAGTTAGTTAGTTCATCCACTGTATCCTTTACTTATACATATATAATACGATTCAGCTCTTTTAATCGAAAACACAGTAGGGTTTGAGTTTGGAATGAAAGACTCGACTCTCTCTGTAGTTTGTTATTTCTATGTTCGTTGAACGGAGATAGAAGTGGAATTTTTGTGCACATAAATGTCATGAATTGAGTGGAGGGGCGTTTTTTTATTGCGACAATTCGCACTTTCGTTGACACATCAATCAGTGGATTAATTGGACACGTGGGAGTCGGATGACTCGTAATTTGTTGCCAGTCATTTGCTTGTAGTGTGCTAACCCTGTTGCGGTGTGCATTCTCACGAACAAACGAAACTTAATCGATACCTTTAGTAGTACTCACCAGTTAAAGGCTTTACAGACAGGAGATACGTATGTATTTTGCCTTAGTAATTATTATAATAGCAATGTGTAAGAATACTTCCTACCTCTACTACCTAGCTATGTCTTTTATAGTGCTAGAGTATAAATGAATACATTGTATCGTGCAATAAATGCTTTGTGTCTAACTTTCCCCACGCTGAAAAATGTAAGTATATATAGAATAGCTACGTACTCCAAATTACTACGCAAATAAAATCCTTATCTGGCAAATGAACGTATAATTTAGTTTCTACTACACAACCAAGAGTATTTAGTTACTTTATACTTAGGAGCATCACAGCTGTATAATACTAATAGCAAAATGAAATGAAGGTGGCATGTATTGCATCTCTAGAGTGTTCACTAACAGACAAAACACACTCTCGTTTCCAGACTTTGCCTCCATGGTCGCACGAAAAGTGAGACAGACGAGAACATTACATAATGCTCATTCTCCCAGTCAGCATAGAATTAGTAATCTTCCCTTAGCACGTTACTATATGGCAGCAATGATCTGCTTTTTCGTTTAGACTGTAGAAGAGTAAAAAGAGACCTTACCCAGACTAGACTCACTGTGAAGTCCGTACCGTTCAACCAACTGAATCTAAAATGTGTAGGTATACAGTAGAAACAAGTTTGGCAACGAATACAAATTATTAACGAAGATTAATGGAGCTGGTCTTTACACTGTATGTGTAGTTTCTTGTTCCTGTGTTGGACTGACTATACATTGCGTGTCATATTTGTATAAGTATTAATGGAAATCTGTAAATATTTGCACTTGTGGTGTGATAACGGAAGGAAGGGAATTCGTGATGTTGATGGGGTGGGACGAATGTGGACCACCACTCAGTCAGTTCCATTTGAATACATTTCTAGTATACACCAGTAGTAACTAGCACTAATAAAATCAAACCACTTGCACTTTATGCGATACAAATGTCCAACCAACCTGATCCTGATGGACAAATCACATAAAATTATTTTACGACACAAATGTATCGGCCTAAAAAACTTTCGTTGTTTCTAGAACAAAGTAGCATGGAAAAATAAGTAGGCATTAGACATTGCCTTATGGGGAATGAGAAACAACAACTAACTTGCAATATATTTTTACATTTATTTATGTATCTGCTTTTTGAGCCACATATCTGTATAGTATTTAGGATTCTGAAAAATATAGTACACGTACATATATGTTTGCGTTTGGCGTATGTATAGTTATTAATCATGTATTGTAGTGTGTATGTACATACGATATATTGCATATATACAAAATACATGTAGTAGCTACTTAAGATTTAGCTAGTTGTATGCATAGAATGGTTATGATTATATAAGGTAGAAGTTAAATTAGAGTTTGCTTGTGAAATTCAACTAGCTGCAAGAAGACTGTTGAGGCTGAATTCCTCTGGGGGAAGTATGAAATATTGTTACTGTGTGACACACTTGAGAAATCTTAAGGAGAGTGGAGTAGAAGAGTGTGTATGCAGTTTGTAATTTGTCAATGCTTCTCGTTCTCGCTTATGATATGATATGATAGGGTGGTAGTGAGACAGAGACGGAGAGCGAGTGTGTGTTTTATAGCTGGAGTATTGCTCATGCTGTTATATGGCACTTTGCTTGTCTCCATGTGCCATGTGTTTCTTCTTTAGTTAGTTTGCCATAATAAATATGGTTGAGTTGGGTGTTAGCACACACAGACAGTTCTTACAGCACTCTCATACATACAACTATACAACCAGAAAAGCTAAAGCAAAAGTATTGCTTCTATACTTTATGTATTCTATATCTGTACATACATGTGTGTATATCATTTAAGGCTAGTATTTATATTGAATATATTTCATAGCAACAATAAGAGTACTAAAGTATAGGAAGGGAAGCCAAGCCAAGCCAGTCAACTTTTCCATTCCATTCTGTAGGGTTAGTTTTGTTCAGTTGCAAGAGAAGATCAGTCGACACTATAAAGTGGAGCTATGGAAGAAAACGGGTTTGCGGAAGGAAGAGAATGTGATCACAGCAAAGTCGTCAAGACGTAATTCCTTACATTATATATTTTATCCTATACAGTTGGCGTTTACGAACGCAATGGCATGTGCTCTCAACGATTTCTTTCCTCGCCCTTAGTATTTCTTTTCATACCCGTATACTCCGAGTTGACTTTCTACAGTTTTCTGCGTTGCGAGGAAAAAGATGATATACAGGGTCAAAGGGTTACTCGTTCTTGTTAGGAGCTCTGGTGAAAGTTATTTTTATGTTGACATAATAGTGGAGATAAACGAATGATACTACTATCACGACAATGACCACCCAGCTTAGCTATATGTACTTAGGAAAATGTCATAATTATTATGTCTTATACGTTCCTTTTCCGTCCGTCTTTCTCCAAATGGGATTTTTACTAAAGTACATCATGCTGTCTATTTATATACTAGTCTATGGTGTCTATGGTAAATGTATCGTACTTTCTTTTATACACTGCATCTCTATAGTATACTCGTTTATACACGGATTACAAGAGGAAGGAAGGAAAAAATCATAATTTTATTTACTAGGACACAGTGCAGTACCTTACAAATGTTCCTGCACTATTATGTACATGCACTATGTATATGTATGCGTATGTAAGGCTTCAAAAACGGGAGATTTGAGAAGACACATTGTGATTGTGACTTGTGACGCACGGAACAAGATCCTTTCGGAAAAAGCAATTAAATATTTGAGTAGAGTGAGGTCTGTAGAAGAGGATGAAGGACTTTTAATATTGCATAGCTATAACATACCTATGCAGCTTGTACATTTACATAATATTATTAATTTGAAAAATGTATTCCATCTTCCAGATTACTTTTTCTTTCCTATCTTACTTATACATAGGTGTACTATCATTACTATTACTACGTTGTTTTATTCAGGAGTATTATAGTAATTGTAGTATGTACTATAAGTGTACTATGGTAGTACTGGGAAGAAGAGTACGTTACGTACACAAGATAATGAATATTGATTCTTTTGTTAATTGTACAGAGCAAGAAATCCAGGAATGGTACAAAGGCTTTCTGAAAGACTGTCCCAGTGGTTGTCTCTCCGTTGACGAGTTCAAGAAAATCTATGGAAACTTTTTCCCTTATGGTGACGCTTCCAAGGTAAGAAGACTGGGAAAGTTGGGAGAAGTGTGCTATATGTTGTGTATATTATTTAAGCTTCTCGTATAGTATTCTGCTATCATGATACATTACTCTTTCGTGAATTATTATGAGACTGAGATGAAGATAGACAGGAAAGAAGACGAAGACGGAAAAGTTTGTTCTGCAGCAGCAGTGCATACAAAAGAGCAGCGTGTGAGACATTTATCGCGACGTCTCACACAGAGACTCATCTCGCCCTGTCTAAGTGGCTCTAGCCACTCTTTTAAACAAAACTAGCCTACTGCACATACTACAGAATTTTAGTCTTGCACTCTTTGCCTCTGTAAGAATGCCATGGCTAATTAATTGTTAAGATTGTGTGCATTAACTATGCATGCAAAAAGTTTATGCTTTAGCTCAAACTGAAACGTAATTTGTTTCGGGGAAAGTTCAACTCTGATGTACTGGGTAATGTAACATCCTTACTAAAAGCATGTATGTAGTATCTGTAGTAGAAAACTAGCATATTTCGACTAACAACGTCTGTACCATTACATTCCACACAGACACACACACAATTTACAAGGATACAACAAACCTGTAGTAAAGTAAAGAAAGGCAAAAGCATCGAAGATGAAAAGGCAGACATAATAATAATAGTTGCACCCGTACATGTATACAAGTAGCAAGTTCGTAGTACCTATGTACCTAGTTTAGTTGGTTACAACATTGCAATGGTGATGTATTGTATAGGACTCTCATTGTGTTTGGAATTGAGCATATATACTTAGACATAGAGTGTAGGATTGTGTGAAACAAAAGCAGTCTTATAATTGTAATCTTCGTCTTCTCATTACCTTTGTTTTCTACTGCTTTGTGTCAAGAAATGTTTTGTCAGTCAGGGACTGTGTAAATACCACCACGTAGGAGTAGAGCAACTATTATGTCCTATTACCATCACGTATATCAACATCACCAAGATTAATGTTTTGTAGAATGCAGTGTCACCTTTATAAGGGTTAATGAATGTCTTGTATATAAATTATGTCATACTACCCAGCTATTCAGAGTTCAGCTGTGTCATGTTCCTAACGTCAGTTTTGTGATTGTTGACAAGCAAGGGATGGAAGGATGAACAAACGCAAAACAGATTTCTATAATGAAAGCGTATATCGTCATACGGATCATATCACATGAGACTGACAAGCATGACAATTTTGACAGTCCTTTGTCAATAATATTATTAAACTTTACTAGGTATATAGCAAGGTGCTTACAGATTTCCTAACCTAATAATTAAGGCATATTTTTAGGAATTTGTATTACATATTTAAGCGAAAATAGCCTTAGAGGGATAGATAATGTAATTTTTTATTAGTATATAAGTCCTGTTAACAAAAAGATTAAATCTGTCTAACAAAATTATTAAAATATATTTATTATTTTAATTATTTTAAATAATATAATAGGTTATCCCACATCTTTCCCGGACATTTTTGCTTGTTGATATATTAAATCAACTGTTCTACTGTCAAGCTTTGATAAAAAAAGTAGGTGACTACACAAATAAGGGCAAAGTTCAAGCTAGAATAAAGATGAAAACTGATTGTTAAGGGAAAAAGTAGATTTGGGGTTGCAAAATTAGTAGGTAATGACTTAGTTATGTTGTCTGATAAAATTATTGAGGCATAGGTACAATGAATAAGCATAATAATAATAATGTTCAGTCGTGTTATACAATATAGCTGAAAGATTTATAGTTGCATTGCATATTGCATTATTAAATATTGCAAGATGTTATATAAAAACGGTCTGTCTGTCTATCGGTCTATTGTGTCTATCTATATTTTTGTATGTCTATATTTTTGCCATTTTTTAAACGTTTTATTATACCTTAAACCAAGTTTTATAAATATTTGAAAAAGAGGTGATATGCAGCACTTCATTTTATTAACATTAATCAAATATAAGGACGTTGTTGACACCCTAGCTTTTATTGTTCCAAGTTAGGTGACATCACAATTCACAACTCTACATAATATGATAGATATGAAGGCTATTTTTAGTAATACTGTTAGTTGGGTAAGTTAAGTTGTGTAGTTGTTCGGCGAACAGTTCGAGTCTCGCTTGTTCGCGAAATGCTCGTATTCGATACTGTTCGCTAACCCGTTCGTTACTCATCACTACCTGGAACAAGAGAACCCCTTAACATTTGATTTATCATCGACGAATGGAGATGCAGTAACTGTCATGTAAATGCACAATTTCTAGTAATACTTCATTCGTTTTCTTTTTTACGATGTTTGCTTACAGCCATTAAATCCGGTTTATTGGTTTCAAAGAGAGCAAGACTATGTGGTGCATGTAAGTAAATACACTTAAAGTAAGCCGGAATTAAACGAGTTTGTGTTGCATTTCAATTCTATAAACCACATTTTATACTAACATACCTACAATATGATACACAATACTATTTTTCACCTTTTTTTGTTTTTCATGTCGGTATTTTGGTTTAGGTACTCTTGCCAGTTTTCTATTTTGTATGTAGGTACATTTTAATGTGTGGGTGGGTTGACGTGAATGAAAGATGAACGAAAGGAAAGCGTGACATTGTTTTGGCTGCATGTCCCAAGACAAATAAAGTTTATGACGTTTTTTGATGAGAATGAAAGTAAATTGATGCCCTAAATGTATTGAAATAGTTTCTACTAGTAGAGTAATGTATACTACAGCAGATGTTGAAGTGGGGAAACTGATTTGAACTAGGACAACTATAGTATAATGCAATGTTGTGAATCAATGGAATCTCCTGTACCTCTGATCGAGTGCAGTGTTTTGGTATAATTTTCTATTAGGACTGTAAGACTCCGGATAAGCGGCCTGAGCATTGGGATTGGGACATGTGATGTTGATTGTTACGAGAGAGAGAGAGATCAAATCAGCCAAAGTTATCTGTTGGCTGTGGAATTTAGTTTTGTGTTTGCCTCTTTGCAGTTTGCTGAGCACGTTTTCCGGACATTCGATGCGAACGGGGATGGGACGATTGATTTCCGAGAGTTTCTCTGTGCTCTGTCCGTTACATCACGAGGAAAGTTAGAGCAGAAGCTTAGATGGGCTTTCAGCATGTACGACTTGGATGGAAACGGCTACATCTCCAGGCAAGAGATGCTCGAAATTGTCTCTGTAAGTTTTTTCTGTTGTCTCTTTACATCTGCTTCTTATAAATTCTCAACTGAACTCAACTGCTGTTGTGTAGCAATGTCTATGTCTGTTTGCTACTTCTTTTTTCTCATGTAATACAAAGTACACAGTTGGGCATTTATGTCGTCTCTGTGCATGCACTGTGTACGTACTGTAAGTAAATTCCAAACGAAAGTCGGGGAAATGTATGCGTGCACAGAGATATTCGGTTACTCCAGATACATACACTCGACGCCACCATCCCGTTGCCCGTACCGCAAACAACCGCATCGTCAAGACCAGAGTGGCCGTTCATTTGATTTTTAAAGATTTTCTTTGAGTGCTTTCTTTGCGAAATGGAAACACAAGCACAAAGAAAAAAAATACTGTCTATTTACTATTTATGTTACATTGCTGCTACACATACATATTGTATGTATAATACATGGCTACATTTTTATCAATTCTAAGAAATATTGTACTGTAAGAGTACGATACATAAAGTACGATGAGAAAGCTCATGTGTGGAAAAATACTGTTCTTGACGCGTTCATGTACACATAGGCTATAAATGTAAACTTTTATGATAAGCTGTTTTCTAATATTTATGAGCAGACGGAAAGCGTCTTATATTTTATTGCGGCATCAGTTTTGTTTGAATACCTGACCCTCTGCACTCTGACTACGTAGCAGCTTAGGCTTTTGAGTATCACAAATACAGCAAAATAGAAGAACCAGAACTCTACACTCACGTAGGTGTTTATTTTGGTTTTTTACGTTGTATTGTATGCTGGAGAGTGTTGGAGTAAGTGTACGTGTATGTATTCACTATGGACAAAGGATTATGTCGAGTGAAATGATAAAACCAACTGGAAGGATCTTGGCTGGCAGCTGAACAAAGAATACGTACATTTGGGATGAAATACATGTGAAATTTAGTTTTTTCTTGAGCCTTGTCCAATCCAAGTTCTGTCTTTTTGTATGTATATACCTATGCACTATGTAATGTACCTGTATATGTGTGGAGGTGGATGTGAGTAAATGAAAAGAGTTGACAGTAACTACATACAGTGTACCTATTTAAGATAATAATATACGACACACTTTTTTGTATCGAATCATAAACATTTTCTGGTGGATTTACAATGCTATTGCCATATGGTTTGTACTCTACACGATCTCACCATCAAAGAGACTTAAAACGGAAATCAATTTAAAAATCGTTGCAACCAAAAAGGTTTTTTCCTACTGGTGAAAGTGAAAGCATCACTTTTATATCTCTGATCTAATTTCCTTCACATATTTCAAAGAAGAAAGAGTTTCTATATTTGATTTACGTATCGAAAGTTCAAAAAACTTATTTGACATTACCCCTTATGTTGCTAAGAGCGTTGTGTGTAGCTCATTCTTCAGAGGTGCATGTATTCCTCACACTACTCTTTTGTATCCCTATACAACACACCGTAAAAAACGGCACAAGGCATAAGGAAAGGATTAAATTACACGAGACATGAGTTTTTTTCCCGTATATTTCAACTTGGTTACCTTCCTACGTAATTTTACTACATATATTTCATTTTGAAAGCACTTTCACATAGAAAGGTATAAAGGCAAATCGATTATTGCCTCACTTGCGGAAGTAACTGATATATAGATTCAAGACGTAGCTCTAGGGATAGTATTAATACTAATAAGTACATAGTGGATTATAGATCCCTATATACAGTTCAGTACCTATAGGTACTAACTAGAACTTCGTTTAAGGTTACATACATCACTTACGGTATAAGGAATTTTTTAAGGATGAGGATGTTGGGGGCATTGTGTATGAAAACAATGAGATTTGTATCTCTACAGTCTTAGGCGTGCTTGCATATTACATTTAAGAGTGCAGAGTATAAAGAGTAAAGGAGGAAGTGTATAAAGTTGCAGGTAGCAGTGATATGGTAATAAATCAGTGTAATGAATGAGCTGTCTTTTATCTTTGTAGGCAATTTACAAAATGGTTGGTTCTGTGATGAAGATGCCCGAAGATGAGTCCACCCCTGAGAAAAGAACCGACAAAATTTTCCGGCAAATGGATAAGAATATGGATGGGAAATTATCCATAGAAGAATTCATCGAGGGAGCCAAAAGTGACCCGTCTATTGTGCGACTTTTACAATGCGATCCTCATTCTCATGGCCAGTGATAGAATCGTTGGAATTCTTGTCAACGAGAATATTATCTGTACATGAATTATTATTATTACTTGTATGATTATCATTCATTACTACTATTATTATTACCACTATCAATAATACAATAGTGTATGTACCTTTGTCAACCAAACCACAATTACCTTACAGATAATTTATGTTAGAAGATAATGATAATAGTAATATTATATTATTCTATATTGTCTATTCATTGTCCTGAGAATGTTGACGAGGGACAATGAATCACGAATGGCGAATGTGGGAAAAAAGTTTTGATGAATATAAAAATATGAATTATTTAGATTGAAGACTTCAACAGAAAATTCTCATCTCTGCAGGGACTATTCCTTGTGGAAAAAGCAAAATAATATTATTATTGTATAAATTATATCACACACAACACATACACACAAACAAGTTTAAGTAAAAAAGTAAGTCATATAAATACCTACAATACAAAGGTCGTTGTTTGTATGTATGTATGTTTATGTATTAACCCGCTGCCTGCCTGGGAAGGATTTTAATTGTGTGTACAAACCAGTACATGCAATTGTACGAAAGTACTTACATATTCTATTCTAATATAACACTAATGTATGAAAATATTATTATCTTACCGTAAAAATAATTATAAATGTGTGTACCTTAATCTTATGAATTACATATTACCAAATTAGTTACTTACATACCAAACGACTATAATAAACACAGATAAACTCACTCTGCTGACTCTGCTGACAGAAAATAAAAAGTGAACTGAAAAAGCAGATTTAATCGAGTCATGTACACATAAAAAAAGTCGCTTTATATTAAATTTTACGGAAGAGGATACAATGTATTTATTAAAATCTCGTACTAGATGTATTGCGTAATGTTTACTAAACACACAAATTATATACACTAGGATTAAGTATGAAAAAATAGGTTGGTATAATAATCTTATTGTTGTATTATTATCATTGTACCTCGAAAAGAAAAAACAAATAGCAAATTTCAATGTTTATTATTAATTAAATGTTAAAATACATTGCATTCACAAGAACACGTATACAAATGAACAGTCAAAAATGCTGCTGCGTAAAGCAAAAATACAAAATTTTCCGTTGCGCACTCTATATACACGGATACAACTTAACAAATTGTAATAAAACACTTAAAAAATAATTGTAACTGTAAATCGACCATGTTTTAAATGTTGTGTAAATGTTTGTGGTGCTGGAAAACGCACTCACTTTATGTGAAACCTTACTATATTATACAAATAGATGATATTATTATAATATTCATGTACTCATTTTATTCATGAGTGAAAATTGTACTATGTACGTACACTACATACAACTATACTATTACTCTAATTAGTTCATCTCGAAAACGCTTGTAAATCATCTTTTGTTTTTACTTTCTTTTACTACAACAGTTAGATACTTTACTTACATACAATTAAAGGTTTATTAATTATGTAGTTGTATTATACAACGTATTCTCTTATGTATTAGAAAACTCAAGATTTACTATATCTAAATATATTTACTGCATGCTTCCAATAAAAACGAAATGATCCTACTATAAATAATTAGGAATTCTACAAGGAATCTTCTACGATTGATGTTGAATGCTTGTACTATGTACTTCAGATGAACTAGTGTGTGACAACAATAATAAGAAACCAAAACTCAACTAAAGCACACTGTTTACTACACACATACACATAATATGTACGGAAATACCTTTATAATACATTTAATATTGTACGAATAATTTATATCTTGATAATATTTCAATATCAACTACCTAAACTACTAGTGAAAACATTAGAAAGAAATGTAACATATAATTAGTAGTCAAAGTCGATTAGTCACACAACCTACATTGTAGTTTTAACCGTGCAGAGCTAAAGATGTAATGTATATTATGTATTTAATGAAAATAGTTGTATGATTACATTACTACTATACTTACAAAGCAAAATATTGGATTATATTATATTGTAAAATGTCAAAAAAACATAAAGAATCACACCGAACTCTTCGATGTCTACACCACACCAACCACTTTGCATTGAAAAAAAGAAAGCACAAATCTATTACCACCACCAACAGTGAACCGGTATAAACGACTCATTTACGTTCAACGAATTTTCTTATGTATACTACATTAGTAAGATTATGATATGGTATGTAAAAATTAGTTTGGAACACAAAGTTACTTATGTTGTTTATGTACTTACACAAACCAATGAATAATGGTACGTAGTTTTTAGATTTAGTTGATTTAGTTTAGTTTAGTTTTAATTTTAATGTACATGTACGTAATGTATAGTGTTGTGTTTGTTTTTGAGCTTTGGTTTACGTTTTAAAAGCATTGTGCACATTTTGGAGTTTTGAGTAAAACTCTCGTGTTGTACTACGGTATTGTATCTGTATGTCTTCTTAGTGGTTCTAGTTATGATAAAAGGATATATTATAATGAGATAAGTAAATGTACTTACTGTAATGAAACGTGAGCCATGATTGTTGTTTATTGTGGTCTCACGGTGTATGTCACTGTCAATGTACATTCGTCCAGTTGCTTTGTGTTCTGTCTGTGCTGCTACATCTCTGTGAGTCTGATGTCAAATGTGTTGTGACGTCCTTGCTCCTTCGTACATGAAACCATGAGTTCACGACTTAACTTTACAACTACCATTTACTGTTTCAATCAGTATCAAATAATAATTAGATGTACCTAAGTAAATTCTACGCCTCAATTATTTATTCTTTATATGTAAACCAAACATATTATGTGAGACGGGAGAAAGCTAATGAAAGACTCGGCTGGTGCTGGTTTCAGACAGCCAGGTTAAGAATGCATGCTAAAATAAATACCTAATCAATTCAATTACAATTAGAGGATCCAATTTTGTGTGAAAAGATCATTCAAATAAATCACCTTACAAACACAATTCTCAGATTGTCATTTATTTCTTTCTTCTCACTCACATGCTCTTCATATGCTTCAAGAAAATACTTCTCCCATTTAATTCATCAGTCTGTTCAGTTGAAATGTATGCAATATTGTTGTGGGATTGAAAATGTTTAGCGAAATACTTACCTAGTTGCCATATAACGATATTACCTTCCTGACACAAATGATTCATAACATTGATTGATAGATTAGATGTTCGTTTAAACGCCTAAATATGGAGGATTTATACCTTTCATAATCATATCATTTTCAAATCATAATCACGAAAACGGTGGCAATAATGCCTTAAAAACAAGACCCATGTAAATCCATACAAATGAGGTTAAGTAGAATATATTCTGTAAAAACAAATGCCTGAAAATGTATTGTGATATTATGGAATAGATTTTGCTGTATTAGATAATATAAAAACTAACTTTGGTATGAATATTAGAATTTTTTATATACAATTGCCAAAAAAAATTGCCAGTCTAAATCAACTAAATTGACTAGAATAATACTAATACTCTCTCCAAACGTCCTTACTAAATAATTAATTACCTACTACTCATTATTACATTTCATGATTTATTGGGTCCTTGAAATGACTATTCTAATGGCACCGTCCCACCGTTATTTTTTCTTACGACTTACAATGATTAAGCAATGAAACTATTTTGTAGGTATAGCGGTGGAATTTTATGCAGTGGAAGATGTATTGAAGTTAATAAAGCATTTAATTAGAAGCACAAAGAATTTATTACTGCATATAAATGAAGTACGTTTTCAAATGCGGAAGTTGGTCATTTGGATTATGATATGAGTTCTAAATACTGACAATTCATGTATATAACAATATTGTAAAACCGAAATGATAGTTGCAGGCTGAGCTGCTAAATGCAAAGAGAATGAACAGTGTATATAAACAGATAAGTTTTAGTGTGAATAGGTATGTACTTTAATCTGAGTAATTGGTATTTTCTTTTACATACACTAATCAAGAATGGATTCCACCTCCGTAAATACGTGTAGGTACAACATTATTATACTTCTAGGTCCTTAGAATTTAACAGGCTATTCTATTACATATACATACATATAATATACGTACGTCGGGGCATAATTATATTCATTTAGTAGCACGTACAGAACAATGTAGCAGCTTCAGATTTTATTACAACAACTAACGCATCAAATGAATTTCGATTAATTGTATCTCGAGTCAGAAAATAAAACCTAGCAATAATACGCAGACAACGACAACAAACAAACTGCAACAAAATCAACATCACAGCATTTCCATTATACTGCCATATCATTTTCAATTCAATTAACTAATTTATTAGCTTCCTTTATTACCACAATGTTGAAACTAGACCTACGCACATTGACACAACTCTACTGCATAATACATTTCTATGTATATAGAATTCTACCTGATACAGAATACAGCAAAAAGCTAAAAATCAGCTTGCCATAATATTTTCATATGTAATGATAATCCTAATGACAAAATAAATACAATTTAGTGAATCTAGCACGAAAAAGTGATGAAACTGAAAAACTAGTTTAAAACTAGAATTTTATGTGGATGAATAAAAAAGACTACTTACACAAAGTAGGTATGTTGTACATAGAATTTAATAATTTATCGAGACAATAATATTTTACATACGTACATACAACAACGGTTATTGTATAAGTAGTATTTTTAACGGCACCACGAACACCAATAAGACTCCTACACATTTTTTACATGAAATATTTACGATTTCCGTATGTAGTTTACTCTATTTACTTTCCGATTTTGTATTGTATGTAATAATAATAGTTTAGTATGTAACTTTTTACACCATTTGGTTGTAAGCCGTACGACTTGATAGGTAATAGGTATTTGAGTTTTACAATATAACATCTCACTTTACTACTACCCATACATGTACATACATGTAAGTAACTAATACCTACCCTACATACACATCAATGCCTAAAACTACAGTTACATCTATTTTCCATCATTTTCCGCTTTTTCTTTATGCTAGTTAATAATAATAGTAATCCTTTGCGCTGCTGTACCCATTTCAAAGATGATCATCGTAGTATTCATAGTAGCAGAGTAGAATTATCGCTTTCCTCTCGTATAAGATTCCGTAATACAATATAAAACATCACCTCTTACACTTAGATACTCCGTACAGTAGTATTTCCATAGTATATCGCTTAATCAAAGGGTTAACTAAGAATATGCATGTACTTCCATACATACACTTAGATTATTTCATAATAGACACGTAACTTTACTTTTAAATTGTATATATGCAATGCATTATTACAAGCTTATCTCTGCTGCCACTTCCGTACAATACAATGTAGTACGTACACGAATGAATGAATGAATGAATAATCGGCTAACTTTGTTTTTTCAAATGTAAAAACAGACATCATAAATAGAGTCTGAATGTACATGAAGAAAGAGAGTCATCCTTTTTTACAACTTTCCCGTTTTAAATACCCTCATCATAATCTTTCTTAGCATTGTAGCACATTTCTTAGCGGGAAAAGCGTCTACAGTTTCCCTTTAAGACACTGTGCGTTTTTGAAAGTGAAAGAGCATGTTTTTTAGTAAATAAATATTGGCTATTACTAGTCTACATAGTAAAATAAAGAAAACCTATGTATTGTATTCGTAATGTAGTATGTATGTAGTATAATTATAGTAACGCAATTTTTCAACAGCAGCACCTTTAATTCCCATTTTTCCGCCTAGTATTACTGTGTATTTAATTACACTCGTAATACGACATGTTTTTAGTTTTTAGTAGTACACTTCCAGCAAAGATTCCAGCACAGTATAATGACATTTTTTTAGTATGCTTTGGTTGTTGTGAGTGTGAGTCAAGTGTTATTTACTGATAATTTGCTTGGCTGTTTTTATATTGTATGTTTAAGTAATAGCAAATAGTAGATGTAAGATTTTAAGTTTCGGAAAAATTACAGTTGCTCATCATACGTACACATACGTAGACCCATACTGATGAAAATCAACTAAAGAAACATGCAGCAGTACAACAGTTGTAATAATAACATTGTTATTACTTTTACTGATTATTATGACCACAGAAATACATTGCTAAAAGTCTAAGTAGTAAATACACTAGTGTAGTAGTATGTAGCTACTTAATACAAGTCTACCGTTTTTCTGTCTAGTATAATATGGTTGAATAATAGTAGTAGTAATAATTTATAACTTAGAATAAGACATAAAAGCAAGAACATGTGCAATTTACTATCGCCATAACTCGTAAACAACGAAACGAAGTATTATTACACTGTGTTTCATACATAGAAGTAATTTCAGTCTCACGTAAAACTTTTTTTTACTTTGTAGTCAGAATGGGTGGACAACGTAATATTTTTAATCATTAAACGTTCAGTTAACAAAATCCAATAATATAATAACACATATTAGTTACTACATAGGTTTAGCTACACAGTAGTTCCAGTTCTAGTAGAGTAATACTACACACAACAACTAAGATTTGTTAATTGCTACACAATTGTATGTATAGAGTTCCTTTGTATTAGTAGTAATAGTATAAGTATGTAGTAGTATGTATATTTTATGTAGAAGAAGTAGTTGTATGTATATAGTAGTAAGTATAATCTCTCCAAGGAAATGCAGCAATCAGCACAATCAATATGCCTATTTTTTAATGTAGTTTAAAGTAGTTGTAATTGTAGTATAGTAATAATAAAGTTAATACACGACACATGTACTTCTACCTTCTACAGACAATGTTCACACATCTTTTCCTACAACTTTTACACAGACAGAATAATAAAGCTGGTTGCTAATTAGGTTTTAGTATGCACATCGAGCATTTATCCTTTCTCTTCTTCGCCCTCAACGTGTTATTATGTCCAGCCGCCTTCATTTAGACAAAGATAATAATGATAATCATTGAAATGGATGTGAGAACAGAGAGAAAAGTGCTGTTCTTCTTCGTACATAACATACATGTATTTATTTAGTATAGATGTAGCAGTACACACGACACGTGTATAATATTTTTACACTTTTATTTCTTCTAGTATATATATATAGAGTTGTCGTTTTAGACCTATTTGTTTAACAGCTGCCATGAAGGGCTTTTAACACAACACATGTGTGAGTGTATGTGTAACAGAGTGTAGTTGCTTTTCTCTTAAATATAGTACTACGAACGAACATTATTTCTTAGCTACCTTTATACCTATATACTTTGTTTTCATTCATATATATAGTATTCATAGCATCCTTATTATTTTCTTGCACAGTACAGTTGTAGATTACATTCCCTACATACATGTGTTTGTGTGTCATCGAGTGATAATAATAGTTGTATCTGCTATCTGCATTAATCCGTATAGTGTAGTGTGTATGTAATTTAACAGTACGCATGTTGTATGTGTCTAATAAGTTGTATATTGCAGTACAGTAGTAGTATATTTAAGGTATGTAGAGTATAGATTATGTATTACAGTCTAATCAAAGCTAATAATTATTATCTGTATCTTTTTTATACTTGATCAATGAATAGTATGTGATTCCGAACATTTTTTACTAATAAGTGTGTAACAGAACTATCGTTGGACACTTTCTATTTCTCTACCAGTCTACTCTACACAATATTTACTAAATTTATGTATGTATTTATATTTAAACGATTAGCTTGACTTAGTCATTCACATTTCAGTCCACATGCAGACTCCGCTACAAAAGTTCTATATAAAGTGTATTTCTACCTATGTTACTTAGTATGTTACAGTCCCGTAGTAAGTATATAGGTAGTATACGAATTTAACCAGGGTCAATTTCTTCTCAGAGTATAAATAAATAATTACTGGAGAGTAAAAATCAGAAGACTACCGTATACCATACATATATAGCTGTACAACATGAACAAGTATGTATTCTTTTTCTCGAGCTACTAAAAAACACATCAGCAGAGCTTGCTACACGAAATGTAGTAGCTCTCTTTTCCTAATTTCCCTTACAATTAGTTTAACCTCTTCTTCTTCATTTTCTTATTCTCCTTCTCCGTCTTGTTTGTGGTATGTCTGCAATATAACGTAGTAATATAGTACAAGTTGTTTTATTTTTATAGTAGTAGAATAGATTAGTGGGCAATAGACGAGAAGTTTATTTTATAGACGTGTAGTGTAGTAATCAACTTTGTTTTTGAAGAGAACTGCTTTCCTTATAATTTTTTAGCTGTCTTGACAAAAAGTTTGCCTTCTGTAAATGCCAAAGAATTTCTTCCACACATTCGTTCCGTCCGCCAGACGCTCAATAACTGACACACACAGTCATACACAATACAACTGCGTACGTACGTAGTAAATTACATTTACTTTACTGTACATTTTTTCTTGCGTAATTATAGTCTATATAATTCCTACAGCTATTTGTAATGTTTACACGTACATACGTAGACTTTAGAATTATATTATGTATATTTGTAGTACAATTATTTTTATACGCACACTATTTGTTACTTATTAATTAGTAGCCTATTGGATAACACAGCAGCCTTTCTTTTTCTTCAGGACGACGTGTTCAACTTGGCCAGCTTGGGCGGCTGGAGCGACTACTCCATGTTGAACCTCCACTGGTCCAGCTCCTCCACCGTTCGAGGTCGAACCGTTCGCACCTTTCCCTTTCGGTGATGCCTGCAAAATGATTCAACATACCCTCATTATATTATCTCTGTCTATGTAGTCACTTTGGTTAAAAAATTAGTAAAAATATACAAGCAAGTACAGGTCTAGTGTGTTATACCCTTACGCATGCAATTCGAATGCTTTTGATGTCTTACTTTACTCATTGACAACTCTACCTGTAACTACGAAAAACTATTCCTTGTCTTTATTCGTGTCACATTCACATAAATACTTTTCAAATTTTAATGATTATAATCTTCGTAGGAGGTTCGGAATAATTGTTCGCAGTTGTCAAAACCAGAAATCATCGAATGAGTACTTTAAGGCATCAAATCTCACCGGGAACCATATCTTACATTAAGTTGGTTATTTGTTAACGTGATGGAATTCATCGTTTCGTTAACACTGGGACTTTTGCTCCGCAGAGTTTCATCATTGATCGGCTTTCCTTCTTTGATCAATTCAACAATTTGGTCTGCTTCTTTACTCAGGTCACCGTCAGGTCGGAAAGGATTGTCCCACCCACTCTCCGCACTGCAAACACAATAAAAAGAAAAGTCATTAGTTATAATTGCATAAGAGGTGGATCTTACTAATATCATTTCTTTGCCAATGCCAATGCAATAAAATGACAAGTCATTATAGTCAACATCATCATCATCCTCAGAATTATCTTAATAACCATCTTAATGACATCTTCTATTTTTATGTCTCTCAGTCTCTCCCAACATTTCCTTGCACAAAGAAAAGGTCACAGGATCACAATGTCACATCAATTGTTCAAATATAACACACATTTAATCGATAAGACACGTGTGGATCTGCACGTTTGAAGCACGACAGAGCAATTCTATTAAAACCAACCAACTAAGCCTTTACATTCGTCATGCCGGCTATTGTTGTCTCAAGAGGATTCTCCATACGAACCAAACAAATTCATCCATAGCAGTTTTTGATGGGTGTACAAACAAAGAACACGTGGATGAAATATTAACTACTGTTTCCCACTAAACTCTGTGCTGCAATTGATAGCTCAGAATTTATTACGCAGAGGTTTTTACATAGAAGATGCAGAATACTAGCAGGCAGCGTTTATTAAATTGGTTTTGCCCATGCATAGTATGTAGTACGCATTATTTCTCGTATGTATACAGACAAACGAAAGCGACAAAAAATTATACTCTTGTGAACTCTAAACCTTATTAGGACTCGAGGTCGATGAATTCTGTTGTTGTATATGATATATTGCTGTTGTAGACACACAGTAAAGAAAACACAACTTGGTTTGTTATGCAATATTGAACATACCTAGTTCTGGAAAAAATTCTTCTACGTACAATATACAGTATACATGCACACATATAAATGTAAAATTCACTAATGGCCAAGATGCCTTCTGGAAACGTTTGTTTCTTACAGTACACTGAGTACACGAGTAGTTTTATACAAAAACAGATCATCACTCATAGATTTCTGTGGTGTGTGTGTGGTATATATGGAATGATGTTTATCGCAAAGCACATACAGATAGGAGCAGTGTAGTGTTGATAATCTTTCTTGAATCAAATATCAAATTTTATTATACTGCCTACATACAATGCAATGACGCAACACGGCCACTATTCAGATACTATAAGTGTGTAATGGTCTGGCAGAATGTATATGTGTATTGCTCCATTATGCAACGGCAAAGTGGTAAGCAACAAAATTGAAAGGATTACTATTTTCTTGTTTTTACAAGTATGAGAAGAAAACAACTTTGGTGGTAGTCTGGTAGTTTCAACTACAAAGGTAAGGAAAGGGATGAAAGAAAAGTTTTTTGTATGCAATCCTCAGATTATAGATATTAGTACATTAGTCATTAGAGTGAATGACATAAGTAGTGATAATGCTATATGTATCTTAGAATCGTAACATAACCACAATGACCATAATTTTCCAATCCTGTCATCTCGTCCTGCCTCCCACTTCGCCTAAATAAATTTAATCTACATATAGTGTAGTATATAGGCATTAGTTACATAAAATTATCTGTGCAGATAGAACGATGAGATATCCAGATATCTTCCTCCATAAAAAGTCTGTTGGAATTTGCATGTGCGGATTTCATGAGAAATTTGTAGAGTGATAGACAGCTATATAATTTAGTAATTCACATACTTTATCTCACTTGTCTGAGTAATGTGTGAATCCATATAAGATAGTATGAGTATTAGAGTCTTTAAATACAGAAGACTCTACACAAAACATGAAAGTTCCCTAATTCAATTTTATGCGAACAACGCAACTACTTGCTGGAATTTTCCTTGTATTCCTGGAGAATGTCTATTCTCTGGAAGTTTCAAGCTGAATTTAGTCAATTTACCAGATGAATTCTCTTACGCAATATTGAACTTTGGTTTCGGAGGTAGAAGGTACGCTTGAAGTTTGAAGAGAGGGAACGATAAGATTGTCTTTATTGAGCACGAACTGTCAGAGGCTTGTAAATTATGTAATGGTCAAATGGTTCTCAAGAGAATACAAATGCTAGTTTGTTTGTTTCCCTCTCTGAGGGTGGTCTGGAAACCTTAAGTCGGTCGGCTCCGCTATTTATGATTATTATGTCCTTTAAGTCATAACTAGTTGTCCAAAATGTTTCTAAGCCATTTCGCTTTCGTTTGATGTTTTACAATCGCGATGTTCTTGACATTTTCAAACACCTCATACATACTTGATGACTTGGATTTGCAAACAACAAACAACCTTGTTAAGAAATTTTGAAACTAGAGTACGTAAAACTTTGTCTTGTGGTATATTTAAAGTACATGGACCTAACTCCCTATATATATTTGTATCAAGAAAAGCTCATACGCAATAAAAAAAACTATAAACGCACTGTTTAGCAGCAAAAGTGGTTTGAGCCAGTCGTATTAGCCTAAATAAATAGGTACAGCGCAAAAGATAAGGATTTTAGAGTTGAATTAAATAATGTGTTTATGATAATTTGAAAATATTATAACACTTATTGTGTATTGTATGCGCATTTGGATCATTGGATCAAGCATAAGAGATCATCGACACCAAGAAGCAATGATTCATTCAAATCGTGAGTTGCCATAATGAGCACTGTTTTTTGTAGAACATGTTTATTAAAAATCTGTATAATGAATCACACTTATTTTTATACGAACAATACACCACTGTTTCTGCGACCCCAATACTACATGACTATACACAGAGCTGTACATAGATCTGAATCGAATGCTGAATTTCGTTCGATTATTAAATGGCTTAATCAAACAAAGTTGAAGTAGACCATAGGCAAAGAGCGTTAGCAAAAAATGAAGAAAACAAGTTGCATGCTGACAGATACAAAGCGAAACTACATTGGAATTAGCACTAAAATTCTATAAAAGGTTGACATTATATAAAATGGAATGATGACACTAATTTTCTGCATATGTCCGTATCATGTACACAATGACACGTGGGTTTAAATAGATATCGTAAATGGAGTGGAAAACTCATAATATATATTATACATGGACCAGTCTTTGGCTTTCGATCGTTTCTTCTGGGTTGTATGTAAATGTGAAGCATAAAAAGCCAAGCGAAGAGCACTTTAACCTTCATGTTCCTGTCATGTCATTCACAATGGTAGACAAGACTTTTGATTTATTGACTGCACTCCTCAACAATTTACATACACAATTTGCTCTGCAACGTATAGTACACTTCCAGAGTCAATCTGCCTTATGAGATCCTTTTAACGTTTTAAGTCAGCGAAATGGGAGATGGCTTACGGTCTATGTCAAGTTACCCGATATTTATGTAGACTCACATAATAAAACTTCCGCTCCAAAGAAAAAAAATTCTGCTAAGTTTAGTACCGAATCCTTGAGAAGAGACTATAGCGTTTCGCTTGAAGGCGAGATAAAAATCCCTAACAAATTGCATGCATACATGTATGAGATCATCTTTTATAAATAACCAATATGAATATATACAGTATTAAATGAATAAATTCATTTTATGATAACGTGTTGATGTTAAATACGACGAGAGGAGACTATTTCAGGAATCCTTTATGGATTCGATGGATTAGCTATAACGGAACCTCATCGGGATCCTATTAAACTAAAATGTAAGCATTTAAATATATCCCTTTAGATTTCCCGATCAATAATACTAATATTATGCGCTAATTCGCAAAATTATTTGCAAAATTAATAATAAAAATATATCAACAGAATGTTTTATACTAGAATAATATGATAGTATTTTAACCATTAAGGTGCACCTGCAAAAAATGGATATTTATTTTCATCTACTATGATTTGACAAATGACCATATGCCTGACGAATGTACTACAAAAACGGAGTAAATTTTCTCTTTCACCAAATTGTACTTATATTATCTGTGTAGTTTAGTATCAGTATAAAATCAATACAAGCTCCAAAACAAAAATTATTTGTATTTCATACACTTTGTTAGAAACAAACTAATTTACTATTTATTCTGTTACAAACCGGTTTATGAAAAATCTACCTAGTTAGAATTTCATAAGCTTTGTTAGAAACAATGATTATT